>OZ059829.1:42337511-42544846 GCA_964057195.1 Orthosia cruda
AGCTTTGTTCGCGGCGCCCTCAAGGCGCTACCCGGAGCAAAACGCCGCGCTAGCCGTTTTTCGTGCAGTTTTTAGGAGCTATCTACTCGTTATTTAAAATGAAATATCAACTAATAAAAATACATTAAATTTCTACATATTATTGATTCCAAAATTGTAGATTTCTTTTTTTTATAAAGGTTGTATATGTTTCACTAATCTCCTTCCAACAAAACCATGAAAATGAGAAATAATGATTGATAGCATGCATCTCCTCGTAAAGAGTTCATTAATATTTTTTTGTACTAACACTAATGGATAGACAATTTGATAACAAACATTTTGGTAGATTTATTTTTTTCAAAAGACCAATATTCAATTTTATAAAGATTTTATTCTAAAATCTTGGCGTATTCACTACTGTAATTCATGCGCCACCAGTGTCGCTAGGTCAAAAGGAATGCTCATATCTCATGCTGATTTTTTGGTCAGGGTGAGTCAACCAGAATGAATATTTTGTGTCGTACACTGTGTATTACAGTGTCGCACAGTTCAGCACACTGGTGGTATCGCATCTTTACAAAGCAAAATGGTTACTTTTGTAGCACTCTTAAATTTATTATCATAATAGTTCCGAAATTCAGGCTTTCGTGATGCTTTTTAATGTCTGCTTTTGATTTTAGTTTTCATAATACATTTTTTTTTTCATACCTGAGGTTTATACATTAAAATATTGAATTTGTTGTAAAATACAGTTATGCAATTATTAATTTAAATGTTTGACATATTTGTGCGTGTATTGTGTTTTTTGTTATTAAATGAAATAAACCAGATACATTGTATAAATATAATAATTTCTCTGAAATATACACCTTCTCATAATATTTTTATTTTGACTTTAGTGACAGCAAAGAAGACACTGTAAAAACCTTTTCTATGGTTAATTCACCTTTTATTTTTTTTGTTCCAGCGAATAGGGTATAGTTATATAATGACATATAGATGATAGAAAAACCAAATTTTTTGTAAAAGTGTCTGAAGTTAGAAATCTGGGCATCATTATCGACACTGCAATAATATTTCAAACACGGACCGAAACCATAATAATTAATAAAAGCAATAGTATGCTAACATTTTTAAACCGCAACACAAGACAATTCAGTAATCAGTATCATTAAGTTTAAAAGAGCTGTGCTCAATATTATGTTATTATTGCTCAGTAGTGCTTCTATATTTTTTTTTAATTATCTTTTAATTTGTTATTTAACTCAATCTTATATAATTTAATTTAAAATTCCTTTCATGTGGGTGACGCAGCTAGCAGAAGCTAGTTTCGCAAAGGAACCAAAAACCTAAACGGTACTTCCCGTTGAACTAGAATCATGAAATTTGGCAAGTAACAATGTCTTATAGCACAAACAAAGAAAAATCTGAAAGCTGTAAAATTGCACTTTCGTCATACAAAAAAATATATAATACTCCGTGTGTAAGGACCTTTTTTCAGGAACGCGTGAAGATATCAAGTTAAAATTACGAGAGTGGGTAACAGTGGATCACTTTTTTTTTAAAGTAATGCTACTCCGAAGTTTATGGCTAAATGATTCGTCTCTGATATTTAATCATACACTGAGTATCTAATATTTAAAGAAAAAGGCATTTAATGGCGTTTATTATATAAAATTACAAGATATAGCCACTTTAAAATAAAATGGGCAATGATTCAATTTGACCCGGGCATGGGTCACTTTGGATCAAAGCTTGGGTGACAATGAATCAACTGGAGCAGACTGGATCTATTTAATTAGAATCATAAAAAGACAGCAATTTCCATATTATTACTTTATATTTGTACTAATATAGAGGTCTTTTACATTAAAATAGTCTAAGAAAAATTAATAATCACGCTTTATTGAACATAAATATAGGTTCTTCTTAGACCTAAAAATTTCGCACAAAGAGGCCCTTTCCCTCTCCCCTTTGTATTTGTACATAGACTTGCTTTTTTTTTTAGAATCTTCAATTGTATTTATAAAATTGAGAGTTAAAAAAGTACTTATTATAGATAGTCTTTTACATCAAAATAGTCATAGAAAAATTAACAATCACAGTTTAATTAATATAGGTTTAATAACATAGGATTTTAACCTCTATCTCATTTTCCCGTTCTCCTATAACTTTGGCAATAGGTATAATATTTTATTTTCCCTTTAACTTGGAATTCGGCCATACTAAATTCACCTTCATTTGGCAAACTATGAACTGCATGTAATTTTTTAGAATTTCGTCTCATAATCATCTTCTTTATCTTCAAATATCGGTTCCTTCCAAACTTCAGCTTCACGGGTCACATTGGATCAGCAGTCCACTGTGACTGTGTCAGTGTGACCAATTGGCCGTTCTATCTCAAGGACAAAACAATATAGTTTACAGATTTAGGATATAACAAGCGTACAACAAAACAAAAACTTCCACATTTCTTATTCACTTAGAAATTAAACAAATTTTAAAACCTCGTAAAAAAATAGTTTCGTTACCTACCTACTGAACGGAGTGTGCAATTGCATCTTCCCTCTTCGATACCGCGCCGGTGACTAGTTCGTAGGAAAGGGGTATGGACGAGCGGCAAGAACACGTTTGTATGTGTACGTGAGTCTAACACATATTGAGTTATAGTGAATTATCCACTGTACCCCGCGATCCACTGTTACCCACTCTCCTCTACCTACAATCTCTGGAGCTGTGAAATAATTAAACTTCTATATGAACGCAAGCGAAAGATACAGCCAGGGAACTACGAGATGGTGCTTTAATGACTATACCTCTACATGTTAACCAACATGCTTAAAGCTCGAGTAAGTCTACTGAACCCACTCTCCATATTTTGGTGGAAAGTCAAATAGAGGAAGCAATTTATCAGAAAGGTACCTGCCTAGTGCCTGAGCACTTTCATAGACATCGAAGGAGCCTGCGACAAGACATTAGTTTTCCAGCATCGGTGCCACACTCTCCAAGCACGGAGTAGAACAGAGTAACTATTCTACTGGACTTGACTGGATAATCAACATGCTAATCAAACGAGCGATTTATCTGGAGGGAGAACAGCAGCGGGCCTTAATAGCTAGGGGCTGCCCACAGAGAGAGGTGCGTGCCCCCCTTCTGTGGAATCTGGTAATTAACGACCTCATCACCAGACTCAACGAACACCGTTTCTATTCATAGGTTATGCATCCTTGTACTTGGGATGGTGACTGCAACTACCTGCAACCTTACTCCTCAAGCTCTACGTATAGTGGATCGATGGTGTAGCGAGTATGATCTATCAGTAAACCCCACTAAAATTGAACTAGTCAGGATTACCCAGAAAAGAGTACTGGGCCCTTTCTGTCTACCTAAGCTGTTCCACACTCAACTCCAGTTGTCTGACGAAGTCATTTATTTGGGAGTCATCCTTGACGGTAAGTTAAATGAAAGCATTCACTTAGACAAAAAATTGAGCAAGACTTGCATCACCTTCTGGCAATACAAGAAAATAATTCTGACAGTAAAATTTCAAGCGAATATATAATTTATTTATTTTCAGACACAGTAGTCCATCATATTACATTCATAAGCATTACATAAAATTGATCCAACCAAAATTAAAATAAAATATCATTCATTAGACTAGAGAAAAATAAAATAATACTGAAATCATTAAAATTAAATCCATCCAAGTTAAAATTTTACTGTCAGCAACTGTCAGTGTGTGTGTTGTATTGTTGTAGGTTTGACACTTTCTTAACTCCAAAATGTCAATTTATATACCGGCCCTTAGATAATTTTCCATATAAAACTCGCTTGAAATTTTACTGTCAGCAACTGTCTGCATGGCGACAAAGGGCTGCATGAGGACTACCCCAACTGCTGCGCTCGAGGCCATGCTTGTACTCCCCCACTCCATCTATTCATATATATACAGCAGGAAGCAACGATGGCGGCAGTTCGTCTGAAAGAATTGGATCTCTCTGTAAGAGAGAGACACAACACACCGCTCTGCTCGAGGGACTTAATAACGAACTGGGATCTAACAAATGCAATCAGTGACCAGCAATACCCAAGCAATTCATATTTGACAAAAAATACAAGATGAGGATTACCGGTACGAGGGGCATCCCCCTGACGAGCTAAGGACCTTCACAGACGGATCTAAAACAGATGTTCTCAGAGGACGTCAAAATCCACATAGCCACACCACTTGAGGTCCACAACACGGTGTTCCAAGCCGAGTGCTTGGGCATAACCCTGGCAGCCTTAGTCATCCTAGCCAAGGAGGTTAATGGTATCCAAATACACATCCTTTCGGACCGAATGACCGTTCCGCAGACACTGAGCAGCCACATGGTCAGCTGTGGGCTGATATACAAGTGTCACTAACGCCTGAACCAGGTCGGTATACACAATAAAATAACCATCCATTAGATCAGCGGTGCCCCTACAGCGATTGCCGAGGTAATAATGCGGTTTATGAGCTCACCCGAAGGGGCTCCGGTATGGTGGTGGTGGGACCAGAGCCCATCGTGCCAATACCCTTCGCTTACCTCCGCAATCTGGTAAGGAAACACACCAAAGAGCAACACCACAATTTGTGAAATGATCATAGCAAGTGCAGGCAGGCCAAGAAGCTAAATAAAATAAAATAAATAAATTTAAAAAGGGAAGCTCTTTAAATTTTTTATTTTATTTTATTTTTTAAAAAAACGTTGCCCCACACTAGGAATTACTTCCTGTATCGTGGGTGCGTTTACAAACATATAAACTCACATACACAACACCCAGAGCCGGCACAACTCTGTAGGTCATACAAATATTTGTCCCGTGCGGGAATCGAACCCGCGACACGCAGCGCAGCAGTCAATCGCTCAACCACTGCGCCAACCGTGCGCCGTGCGCCGGATGAAATGCCAGCGCCAATTATATAAATTATTTTTGTCATATAAAAAACTATTCTTTACAGTTTAGTTTCGCGTAAGTAGATACAAGTCTCCCAAAACAATATTCAAGATTGTGGTTTAATTTTACATTATTTGAACTGCCGCAGTTGCTACAATAGCCGTTGGATGAGTTTATGTACGCAACCCGAAGCGATAAGACGCGAGCGGGCTGGGGTCACCGGGATTCCCCGATTTAATGTTTCACGGCTCTATCGTCGTCCACGTTTCAAAACAGAAATCAGTCAATCTATCGATGAAGGTATTATTTTAAAACTGATCCAAAAAATGCTAGCAGTTGTATCAGTGGTATGTACTTTTTAAGTAGTTTCTTGTACAAATAAATAAAAGTGTCTGTTTGTTAGTAATGTGTAATTAACAGCTTTTCACTAAATGCATTAAGAAGGAATATGCGGTACTCAAGTATAGCGAAAAATTTATTTTTATCTGTATGTCTGATATCTGACAAGAGGTATCGTGTTACCCAGTTACTGGGTTGTGGAGGTCAGATAGGCAGTCGCTCCATGTAAAACACTGGTACTCAGCTGAATCCGGTAAGCCTGGAAGCCGACCCCAACAATAATTGGGATAAAGGCTAGGCAGATGATGGTGTCTGTCTGTTCCTTATCTTCGACACGCCTGCACCGATTTTGACGAGGTTTACACTGGTGGATAGCTGACGTAATAAAGAGTAGGTACCTACCTACTATCGGGCCAAAAAGTATAGTCAATCTTCAAAAATAACTTCAATATCGGAAGTCGGTGTTCCTGTTTTGGTTTCTTCGTGTTTTGACACCGACTGCCGAAATTGAAGTTATTTTTCACTTTGTAGTGTTTTTATTTGGAAGTCGGTTGTATTTTTTGTATAAAGTTTTTTATTTTTCACTTTTTAGTTGTGGGTAAATAATGGTACATTCTCCAAAGTAAAGCCAGAATAGATTAACCCAGAAACATGAAACTTAAACAAAAAACGGTGGAATTTGAGTATACCAGGGTGAACTGTTCATACCTGCCGACCCCTTTAGAGCGTGCTAGTGTGATGTTATGTTATGAAATGATGTAAACAATAAACAGACATCCGATTGCAGCTATCCCGAGTGATTTGCCGTCATTTATTGAAGAGTTCTGATGGATATCTCCGAAGTTCTTCATCAGATCTTGATGAAATTTAAATAGGACCACATGACAAGCGCCAGATTTCAAATAAAAAAGGAATCATCGAAATCGGTTCACCCAGTAACAAGTTCTGAGGTAACACACATAAAAAAAAGAACAGTCGAATTGATAACCTCCTCCTTTTTGCGAAGTCGGTTAAAGTAAAGAAACACGACGACACAAAAAGAGGCGCTTCATAGGTTTCGCACACAGGCGCTGCCAGGGGTCGGCGCGGCCCTGCATGGAGGAGGACGAGAACACCTGCTCATAAGTTAAATACTTCGGTGACTCAGTTACCATACAACAGATAGTCGCCAACACCAAGGCACTGCTGGCATTCCTCGAGGAGCTGGGGTGGACCGAGTAAGGAAGATGAATCCCACCCGTACGCAAAATACGCGCTTGGCCGTGGAGTTGCGGACACCAGTCCCTCTTAACCTAAACCTTCTTTTTTTTGGGTGGAGAAACGCTCATGCATACTGCAGTTATGTGAAACACTAAAACTCCAAGGTATACTCCTGTGCCGCTTCTGACGGTAACACGGGCACGCCTAAGGATTCATCCGCGAACCTGCTGTGGCTGTCCGTCATCGGACTCTCCTCTGGGGAGTAGGTACCCCCAATCAGAAAGATCGAATTTGTGACAATATCAATTGAGGTATCGATTATACAATAAAAATAAAACCTTTGTACTAGGTAAAAACTCAAAGTAATTAAATACACTATAATAATTATGCTTATAATGCATCTAATTGCAGTCATATTCATAAAGAAAATATCAATTAATTACTAAAAAACAATATTGTGTTAATCGATTTCATATCGATTAAAATTAGTCTTTAATTTTATTCTGTCACTGGCTTGACAGCTGACTGACATTGACACTAGACAGTTGGCGTCTGAATGACAGATCTCAATCTTGTAATCTTGTTGTTGTCAACATTTCAACAATCATTCGTTTCGTGTTTATGCGTTTTGAGAGCTTTCCGAATATTATTCATTTTCGACGACTACTGCTTTATATTTTACGGTTTCTGACCCTACCTACCTTGTACGATCCTTACACTGGACACCGAATATCGGTCACAAGTTCGACGTGGAATTGTTATTTTGGATTTTGCCGCCGGCTTGTGGATTGAATATTGTTGAATAGCGATCCATAGTTTTAACTATGGATCACTGTGTGAATTGTGGGATAACAACTATTCACTCTAGTATACAGGACCGTCGACCCTTACATGATGAGACAATTCTGTCAGTGATTCGGCAATGGCTTACACCTCAGTTTGTAAGTAAATATAACCTCATATAACCAGCTACCATCCTGGCAGGTTTCAAATTAATAAAATTAAGGGGATGATAATTATTTATGTATCAAACAATGTTATATTATCCTTAAACACAATAGTTAATTAGGTATTGTTGATGTGGTTGTAGACAACATTGTGTCATTTATATTTTAGGTAAGTAGTGACTATGTTTGTCAAGCGTACTGGGACTTGGTTCAAAGCCCTAGAAAAGATATGTATTATAATTAATTAGCCCTGTCCCATAACATTGTATGTGTTTGTAGCTTTGTACATATACTGCATCCCAATCAAAGTGAATCTAACTCACATCTAGTGAAAACTTAAAAAATAAAAATAAATACTTACGGCGGAATATGGCACACAAAAATTGAAATCTAGGTAGCTTAGGTTAACTAAAGTAATGGAAAAAAAACATTTCAAGACCAATCCGATTCAATCATAGTAGTTCCAATGTGTTAAAAGTTAATTTAATTATCTATTTTAGTACTATTTACTCATATTTTCATTATGCAAGTATATCGACAATACAAAATTTTATTGAAATACATGTTACGGAATAATAAAGCCATACCTGTGCGCTCAAGTTCCATAGTAACCAATTAAACAATTATCTCATAAACAAACGTATAAGTGACTTTAAACTCCGTCGTTGACTGGCAGACTCACAATGTGCGTTAGGACGCGTCAACGAGTTGTAACTTCTACACTTATTTGTTCGTTCCATATCGCACGATCTGTTTAGACAATGAGTGTTTTGTTTTGCCTAGTTATCTAAATATGTATTAAAATTGGTTATAATATATTTGTACCGCCTAAAGTTTATGACTTTTGCACGCATAGATTAGCAAAAAGGACCTACGTGCGTCGCTCGCTCTTGGACTAATTCATTGACCATAATTATCAAATTGCCCAACCGTTATGTAGCAATATTCATAATGACCTGACAATGTGATCAGTATAGCAGTTTAAATCAGTTTCCATTACATTGCCTGATTTGACTTAGTCCATGACTAGATTCATATTCACTTGGTCCATGATTAGTTTCTGTAGTGCTAGTTTTAGCTAAAGCTCGGAGTGATAACTAGTTTTATCTGAAATTTAAATATATCAGTAGTAAATTTAAGTTTTACTAGGTATTCTAGGTTTAACAAATGCATTTAGTAAAAACTAGTTTTAACTGTGACACATTCAGAAATTGTGGCTTTATTTTCAAGTTTCAACACAGCTAAGGAGTCATCGCACTTTCTCCTTTTCTATATTATATTCAATATATATGTATGTGCATTTTAGTAAGTTAATACCAACTTTTTTTAAATTATTTAAAGAATGTACCTTTTGTGCATGAAGTTTAAATAAATAAATAATTCATTCATCATATGTAATAAACAATAATGTCATTATTTTCTTAATAAATTCCACTCTTGATTATGAAATGCATGTTTGTTGCAGATACATCTAGCAAGTCAAATTATGTCATACTTGTTGGTTGGCTGCAGACAGAGCTGCTATCTGTATGGTCTTAGGCCCATCCGGCGGATCTTCATACCAACAAGATATATAACCAAAGGCACAAGATCTTCCTACTATGCCTCTGAATGAGGGAGATAGAAGCAACCAGCCGGAAACTAATATTGTTTTGCCAGAATACTTGAGAGCTATTGAAACTGAATGTAGGTGCTTCATCGAAGGATGCCAGAGGACAAAAAGATTATGATTATGTTCAGTATTTTACTGCTAAACATATTTAGGACATTATGTCCTTAAAAGAAGTTGTAGATACTGACATTTTAATAGAGGATAATTAAATACTATTAAAATTAAAATGATTGTATTTTTATTCTAGACATCCTTTCCATAACTCCATATCTGCTCCAGTACAAACATTTTTTTAATGTCCCTCGGCACAGTGTTTCATCAGTCTTCGGATTTCTATATTTTCTATCAGTTGCCTTTTGCGCTTGGTTCAGACCGGACGCTCTCAATCAACTTGGAAGTATATAGAGTTGTTAACCCCTTTTAACATAATGTAATTTATTTAAAAACAATGGGAGCAAAGCAGCTATTTTTACAGCTTTTATATTTCACACGGAAATCAAAACAAAACAACAATATAGTACTTAGTTCTGAATTCAAATTATTATGCACGATAAATCTAATAATTGATGGACATGGAAATAGCATTCGTTTGTATTCGCAAATGCGATGATTGCCGAGGGACATTAAGAAAATAGTTGTACTTTACCTACCTTCTTTTTTTTAGCGTGGAGAAATGCTCAAGCATACTGCGCTACCACGGGGAGATAGTGGAGTTCTGTGGGATTCCAACCCAATAAAACTCCACGGTGTCCTCCTGTGTCGCTTATAGCGGGAACACGGGCACGCGTTAGCACTCATCGCGAAACCGCCACGGCTGTCCGCTACCGGATCCTCCTCTGGGGTGTATGCCACCCTTTGTCCCCCTGGAATGGGTCAGGTCAGCGGCCCCGCCACCTACCACTTTTCGGCCGTAAGGGATAGGGACCTTCCCTACGGCCCCAGCGCGTCCGCCATCAGACGGTGGCGACGCCGTCCTTGCCTTGGAAGGTAGGGAGAGCTGCGCACCGCAATACTGGCACTCCTCTCCCGCCGCGGCCTCCAACCCTCAGCCGCGATATCGCATGGGATCTGGGACACTGGGCACTCCATACGACATCGCGCCCCGTCTCTGTTGCAACCTACTTGTTGGCCGCTACGTCGTCAGCTTAATCGGCAAAAGCCCCGCCGCTCGTCAGGGCCCTCAGGTTCCTCTTCGCTTCACCGTGGGTGACCAAGCCACGGCTACTGAGCCACCCGCCTCGACAATTCGGGAACCCAAGAGGGGGGGAAGGGGGTGGGTCATTTCAGTCTTTTTGAATTGCTGTATTGAAATTGTAAATGTTATTGATTAATTAATGTAGGTATTATATGTGGGATACTCAGATCAAATAAAAAGTCGGGATAAAGATTATTAAATTATACGAGTGATAGGTTATAACCGACTATTTATGTGAAACACGAAATAAATGAGAAAATGAATCAGGCTTTAGTTTATCTAGCACAGCCAAACCATTTTAACCGACTTTCCAAAAAGGAGGTTCTATGTTCGACTTCATGTTCTTTTTGGTGTATTTTCACAAGTTTCTCCGTCAATTGTGGACCGATTTTGTAAATTATTGTATTTTTTTGTTTGAAAGAGTAGGTGTGTTCCCAAATTGGTCCCATTCTAATTTGGTGAAGACCTGATGATAAAGAACTTCGGAGATATACAACAAAACTCTTCAATAAATGACAGCAAATCTCTCGGGATTGCTGCAATCGCATGTCTGTTTATTTTTTATACCATTTTAACATAACATCACGCCAGTACGCTCTAAAGGGGTACGCAGATGTGTATAGTTCACCTTAGTAGGTAGGTACACACTCATTTCACCAGTTATGTTCAAGTTTCATGATATTGGGGTAATCTATTCTGGCATTAAACCTTAGGTACTAAAGAACTTGCCTAGACAGCGAAAAAGTGAAAAATAAAAAAATCTTTTTTTACAAATAAACACTAATAACAGTCTTATTACAAAAAACGAAATAAACCATGGTTTAAACCTGTACTATCAAGTCCAGGCTTATCTGCAAAACCATAGTCTAAATTTGTTCGTATTACAAAACTCAAAAAACCGTGGTCTTCTTAGTATCGTCATTTGAACCATTGTCTATTAATACATCAACCACAGACTCATACAAATATCATTCGTTCACCATAATATCATTCTATTGCAATGTTCCGTATGCCCAGAAAAGAAAACGCCGGCGCCTTGTGTATTTAATTTTCAAATACTTTTCGCTCCAATTTAAGTTTTCCCCTAAACTATTGATGACAGTAGGCGTGGCTTAGAACCTCAGATGTCGATTGTCAACTGTTCGTCCTCAGCCCCTAAAGATCGTTTCGTAAATATTTCATTATTTCTCGTAAAAAGTAAGGGATAAAAATGGTTATTGTGGGTTATCCCTTTTGAAGGTGTACAATACTGTTGTATATTATTTTGATCTATCTCGTAGGGTTCAGCCAGCGTTTGCAAAGTAAGTGGAAAAAAAAATTACGACATCACATTAGAAACCTCTAAAATTATCAGTGTTTCTCCACTATATTATGCTTGTATTATACACATAAACCTTTATCTTGAATCATTCTATCTATAAAAAAACCGCATCAAAATCCGTTGCGAAATTTTAAAGATCAAAGCATATTATATAGGGACAGACAGACAGCGGGCAGCGACTTTGTTTTATACTATGTAGTGATATTCTACTTTCATTCGTTTTGAAGCCTACCCCTTGGGTAAAAGGCTTGAGTTTTATGTATGTTTGTATTCTTATATTATTAAATAAAGTAAAGTACGAAATATTATTTATTTGCCACAGAGCAGACGTGCATACCTATACGTTATTACCTTAGGTAGGTTAGGTACCTAATGTGCATATTGTGCCAGATATTCTAAGTTACAGAATTATAAATTAGTAGTTACTTTTACGTTTGGCTAGTATTATTTGAATCTGTTCCGGAGTCGATAGCATTAGCTGTAAGGACCACAGGGATAATTTTTAACCCTAAAGACTAAAGAAACCACTGTACGGCTACGGACTATGTCAGTTGTAAGAACAATATTGTTGTAAAAGGATTTATACTCTAAGGCCGGTAGGTATTCCAGATGCTCATGCTCATATCAACTCAAGCTGGCTATTGAGAGTTATGATTGGTTGGCTTGTTTATTTTTACATCACCGTGCTCTCATGTCCAAGATCCTAGATGCATAAAAGATATGAACTCTTTTAACACAAAATCAGTGGAATTGAGTAGTGTGTGTGCATGTACTTGAAACGTAGGTAGGTACTCGTACTTGTTAAATGGCACATTTTGTTTAGACAGAATTCAGTAACGTCTGGCGCGTCTGGACTCTTGTTCTACTGAGTACACATAATGCCAGTCTGAAGAATCATAATTATGCCAAACTCGAGAGTTGTGATTGGTTGGCAGTTGATTGGTAGGTGTGGCCTATTTTGAGTTTGAGTTGAGTATGAGAATCCGGGCCTTAATGCAGATTGTTATGAAAGAGCATTTGTAATTGTTAATAATAAATAGTGTTGAGAAACAAATTGTTTGTCGTTCTTTTTAAAGTTAGTTAGTACCTTACGAGGGGTATTGTGGTGTGCTGTCTTTATCCCATATTGTTTCAATTCTATTGTAATTAATTTCTTCATAGTAACTAAATATAACATGCAAGTCCTAATCGTAGATTAAACTGTTTTTTCAATTTTACAGCGACGGTTGTAAATCCTCTTGTATTCGGGGTTACAAGGTTCGGGAACCCCATCATAACTTGGGGCAACTATCGGTTCACTAAGAAGCTGGCGCGTCGTGTGAAGACTTGGTGGGAGTGCACGGCGAGAAAGTCCAGTGGCTGCCGGTGCGTGGCCGTCACCGTCAACGACCGCCTCGTCAAGCTCAATGGGTGGCACAACCACTAGCGTGTGAAGTGAATTGGATTAGTGGATACTAAACGAACTATGAGATTGAAATGTTCTAATGGTTGAAACTATGTAGAATGATTTATCATGATAGGTACAGAAGTTATGTTTTATAAATGACTGTTTTCTACTGATAAAGTTTATCATAGCTCCTGTATAAAAAGGTATTCGGTGGCCAAACTTGAATGTCATTGATGATTTCCATTGTGGACCATTTGATATTGCTGTTTGGACACCAAAATTGTCGAGCCTCCTTTTTTGACTAGTAGTATTCGCAATGTCGTCAACCTTGTAGCTCAAGCTTCACGGCCCTCGCGGTCTTTGATTGTTTGGCTTATTGGACGTATTTTCTATAGAGACTCGAGACAAAAATACCTATCAGCCATAGAGTTGCCACCACTAGTCAAATAACGCGGTTTGTATTAGTTGTAATTTTGTAAAAGTTAGCTAAAACATTTCATCATCCTAGCTATTTAGTGGTAGGTATACTAAATAAATAATAAACTCAACATTCGATAAGTAAACATTAATTGATAAAATATATTCAGTTTATTGACAAAGCTTAATATATTATATTTCGACAGAAATTGTTATATGGTTAAAACATACATCTTATACATACATGAGAAGCAGTGGTGACCCAGTGGTAACGGCCGCGACTTACAAGTTGTAGGTCGTGGGTTCGAACCCAGGCAGGCGCTTTACTTTGAGTAAATTATTTCATCCCCACTGCTCTCAAAACTGTGAAGGTTTTCCTTTACCGTTTTGAGAGCAGTGAGGAAACCGGCATGTCCTAGAACCAAAAATTCGAAGACATGAGACATCTAGCAACCCGCACTGGGCTCGCGTGGTTAATTATAGCCCATTCCCTGTCACAGAGAGGAGGCCTGTGTCCCAGCAGTGGGAACATTAAAAGGCTGATTACGATACAACTTAATACATTTTTTTTCTTCTGAATCTGAATAAAAGTTGTATGTCTGTAGTACCTAGTCACTGTAACATAACGAAGTCTTACTAACTACTTTGTTTGAGGTTCTCCATTGCTGTTTGATTTTCCTACTACGACCCTAACTAATAAATATATTAATTTAAAATAATATGTTATATAAAAATAGAGATAAAGGATGTTTAAGAAAAAATTTAAAAGTATTTGTGTTGTGCACACATTTGAAAATTTCCAATGATTGAATGGTTTTACCTCACTGCTCTACGGCCACATTTAACGGTCAGTTTAATGAGTACCTGCAAAATTCCAAATGTTCCAATAGACATTTATCATGAAAATGGTTTTGTCAACGGTTTTGTTAAGCTGCTCTATGTGCAAATAGGGCACAGTTTTCTTGTAATACCAGTAATGTAAAATTATATGTGAGAAAAATGTATTGGCTAGACATGAAAATCAATGGTTTGTTTGTGATCTGTGTTAATACTCTGTTCTATTATAATAGTGTTTAAGTTGTAATCCTTATTATTAAAGTTAGGTAGCTAAACAAATTGCATTTTTTTTTGTTTCAAAAATTTATTTAAATTTTTAACCCATTGAAAGCTGAGTTAACCAATTGATCACAATCGGTTACCAGCAAACAAACGGCCTGCTATGTAAATACTTCGTAGTTGAAAGCTACCAACGCCAAGTTGAAGCTTGGAGGATGAGCTGCAAAAGTATCCAATGCCATCACTGTTTGTACCTAATTGGAAAGACAAACGTGATGTTTTAGTGATAAACTACCATATAATCTGAAGGGAATATCGCGTAATAATACGAAGGTAGTATATCGCGTAATAGGCATTCAATGGATGAATCTGAAACATTCTTTTGCATGATGAACCGCCTACGAAATCTCACATCTAAATAAAAATGGTTAAGATTAAATTTCAGAGCCAAAATTTGACCTATCTCAACGCGGTAACCTTGTGATACAGATAGGACCGTGGCGGTTCAACAAACACGCCTGTTGGGGGTCCAAGGTTCGCAGGACTTGCATCAAGAAGAAAAACGGGTGTACCTACTGCAGCCATCACTACCATTGATAATGTTATCGTCAAAACTCTTGGCAGACATAATCATTAAGTTTTTTGTTATTTGAAGGTTGTAATAAGGGTTTCTTTCAGGTTATTAGGGATTCTAGACATATTGACATCCTAAAATCGCTAATGTTTGTTGAAAATTCAAAATATATAGGATTGACCACGAGACATTTTGGTAGCGCACGGTAGTCGTATTCTTGACTTTAGTTAGGCGTTATCGCTGATAGAATGTCGCTTGTCTTTTGTGTCTCTCGATAACGTGCTGGTGTCGGCCAAAGCATTTTCTGACCGCCTCATTGCGTAGGTACCTACCACAAGATTGCAAAATCAATTGATATTTAGAATATGTTACACTATTAGAGTTCATTTAGTAGCTTCAGTTCTACAAATATCTTTTGGCGCTTGGATGTCATTGTCAGGAAGGCGCTGTTAGTAAACATTTGTGAAAATTGTATCGAATAAAAAGATGGCGGCAGTAGTTCGGATTAAGGCCACGCGCCAAAAGATTTTTGTATAAACTTCGGCGCTTCCATTTTCACGTTTTCTTTTACATTCGCAACTGCAATCTTGAAAGTAATTCTTCTTTATTAAACCTTTACATTAGGGAATAGTTGCCAAATAAAATAAAGTACTAAAAAATTCACAAAATATAAACTGACTTCCAAATCAAAACTCTAAAAAGAGCAAAAATAACTTTAGTTTCGGTGTCTTTGGTACCTCTTTTTCAGTGAGGTCGCTAACTTTATTACTTAATTTCTTTAAAAAGGCAATTCTATTTTTTTGGAATTATGAGGCTTTCCTCTGTTCAGAATGACGTGCTGTTCTTTTTGATGATCTGTTTTTTAACCGACTTCCCAAAAAGGAGGAGGTTCTCAATACGATTGTTTTTTTTTATGTATGTACACCGATTGCTCATAGATGCCTGGACCGATTTGGAAAATTCTTCTTTTGTTTCATTTGGTCCCATAGTCAGGATCTGATGATGGGATCTTGGAGAAATCGAGGGAACTCCTCAAATATTATAGGCATACATATATGATTTTGGCATTTTTAACAATGCAATCATTTGCACCCATCTGATGATAAAGCCGGCAGGTAGGCACGGGAACTCCGAAATTAAACAATGTCCTAGTTGTGTTTGGGCTTATTGGAATCATCTTGCGATGTACTTTGGCCTTTGGCTATATATGATTTTTATGGCAATTGGAGATACCTATCAAAACTTAAAAGATATAAAAAAACAATAGGTACCAAAGACACCGACTTCGGGAAAGAAAGTAATTTTTTACTTTGTGACTAGTGTTTTTGTTTTTAAGTCGGTTTGTTTTTTTTTGTTAAATTTTTTTTTGGTTTTAATATCTGTCAAAAAAAGACCAAGAATCTTTTAAACCAAGACTTAGGGTTTGAGTAGCTAATTCTTGTAATGTATAGCAATAAAATAGTACATTTTTTAACATTTGTGTTATGTGATATCCTTATTAACTTAATGTGCTTTTAATGAAATAAGTGCACCTAAAATTTTCCGTACCCGGTGGAGATGGCTAGGATGTGTCCTTCACTGCGTTTTTCCATTTTGTTTGTGAGTTTATCTTATTACTACAATATTTTTGTAAAAGGTTTTGGTTTATTTCCTGTATTTATTATATCTATAATTATTCAATCATCCACAACCAGGAACTAAAACAAAAAAATATTTTCAGATCTGAACCCTGTTTTTGCGCAATCTCAGCGAGGTAACCCCGTTATCATGATTGGTCATTACCGATTTAACCGAGTCAATAAGTACGGCAGCAGGACACGATGGGTGTGCGTCAAAGCCAAGTCTGGCTGCAGAGCATCTCTACACACCACGAACAACGCCATCGTCCGAGTTTGGGGGTCCCATGACCTACTAGCTCACACTACTGCTAATAGATTCTAAATCGCTGAACAGAATCTGAATCGAAAGCTGTCGGGGCTACCGTCCCTTGATTGTTAAGACATGTCTCGCTGTTGCAATACATATGCAATAATTCTTAGAGCATAAGGCATTGCATTTGAAGTCTGTACGTAGATATGGGCGTTTTTTGTATTCCGATACTGTGCACATACAGTTTCGAATAATATAATTGATGGTTTGGTAGCTCCAGTAAGAATGGGCCGTGACTTTGTAAAATTTATTTGACAGCTCTGTCGACTGTTAAACTTGAATAAATTTCTGGTTATTTTTGCATTATTTAAATGTACGAGTATTTTGAAAAATCTCGCACACCCTGTCACTGCCATGTTTGATAAAGTTTAAAATCTATAATTGTCATTGATGGTTCTTATGAGCTGGGAACAGAATTACGAAAAAAAAATATTAAGGAATCGGTCATAATTAAGAGTTTTAATCCCAACGGTAAGTGGTTTGTGACTTAGCGTAAGTTAATCGTTTGTTAATTTATTGATTTTATATTAACGATCAAAGTAGAGACGTGACTTATCCTGCATTCCTAGAAATTGTATCGACAGCAATACTTCTCGAATCAATGCAAATATGACAAAAGGTGCTTTCCAATAGATGATGCTTATTGCAAAAGTTTACAGATAGAGTCTTAAATTTTAATTCGGTGAATGAAATCAAATGAATTATAAATGATTAGAGTTTATACTGTAAGCAGTATTTTATTAAGTTTTAAGGTAGGTTTTAGTGTATATGTGTTATAATATTCTTTTAAGATGAAATTGTAGCATCGACTGATTGGATCAGTATAAGCTCTCGCACTACGGTTACTAATATAAATATTACTTAGGTTTTGGTGGTGAATTAAATAGAGAATCTTTTATTCAGTATTTAATCATGAGTAATGTTTATCTTCAATAGTTTATAATTTTAGATAAGATTACACGTGTTTAATTTATGATTTTTTTACTTTATCGTTTTATTCAGTCCACCGTCCTACTTTCCACTTGTAATCTGCAAAACTCCTATATGCGTAAATTATCTATACCAATATTATAAAGAGGAAAGATTTTTTTGTTTGATTGTTTGTTTGTACCGAAAAGGCTCCAAAACTACTGGACTGATTTCAAAAATTCTACTACTTTTTATCCTTGTATTCCCACGGGAACGGGAACTACGCGGGTGAAACCGCAAGGCGTCCTCTAGTTTATAATATTTTAAAACTGACTGAAAAGGTAACGTTTATTAGAAAAAAAAACAAGGCAACAAGTTATTGTTTTTCGACGAAATTAATTTATTCAATATTCTCATGTGTTTTGTCGTTAAATACTTTAGTTATGTTACTTTCCGTTACCTACACAACAAGAGAAGAAAACTGAAGAAAAACGAACTTACCTTACTAGTAGTTGTTCACAACTTAAAATGTTCCTACTATCCCTTCATTGTTATATACAGGGATGTTATATGTTAGCCAAGTTTCAAGGTAAACCATCATTTTTGTGTTGTATAGTGTGTACTTGGTTAGTATAAATATTACAACTGAATATCATCAACAAATACAAACTGGTATACGTAGGTTTATGTTATGCAGGTAAGTAACTACATGTTTATCATATAAAAGTAGTTAATACACAGTTATTTAATATAATTTTATTAATGATATCGCACAACTATGTAATTAATTGAGGTATGTCGAGTTTATACATTATTAATATATATCACGACTTTATTGTTATTTTTCTATTCACTTATATTTATAAAAGAGAGTTAATTGTAACACAACATAAGGGTAACAGGTACAGGTAAACACAGGTTCCCTCCAGGTCGTGTAAGCGAGTGCTTGATCCTATACTAAAAAAAAGAACGCCATAATTATGAGTACTTCGAAGTGTAGGACCAATTTTGAAATAGCAAATTAAGCTTCTTGTTTCATACACTCTGAAAAGGTATATAGGTTATCTTGTAATAGCAGTTATTTTTAAACTACCAAAAGTTGTTAAGATAGTTAATATTTTGCTTTCACTCCTTTAGTGGTTATTATTAAATACAAAGTCAGTCTGTATGCTGGTACTATGTGCAGTTCATAGACACATTGAGGTAAGTTATACAGCCACCTTGGTTAACCTACTAAATATATATTTTTTTCCATTTTAGTGACAAGTTACACATCAAATAGAGGTTACCCAAGATTAGTGGTGGATGGCTTCCGTTTTCACAAGCAGAAAGCTAGCGGATCAAAAATAAGGTGGCAGTGCGGGTACAGGAAACGCTTCAAGTGTAAGGCCTTCATCACAACCTATGACGGGAAAGTAGTTAAGAATTGTTTAGGTCACAATCATACTTAACCTTGTGGGTGTAAGTCATCATCGTTCATCACCGAGTACCGCAAATCTTCAATTACACTATCTGTCTTATTAAAAAACAAGTACTAAACTGGTTAACGTAATGTCCTTAATACAAAATTTACTAAATAAATTAACTGAATGGAATTGATGAAATAAATTGAGCTAATGAAATGAATTGATGAAAAGATTGAACTGATGAAATAAATTGAATTGTTAGTTTAAGGCCAGTTTTTGTAATTAGAACTATACTTAATACTTGGTCGGAATAAAGTTCATATTTAAAAAAAAATGAACTTGTAACAGGGGCATAAGTGTTCTCTAAAGCGTTGTCCTAATACAACGCAATCATCGCGCGCCCGTGCGACCGTTGCGTTAATTTGTATAACGAAATCGAAAATCGGACTCGGTCGGCGCGACCATGCGTTCGTGTACATACGGTACATGCTATCTATGTAGTAATGTTTCGGAATCAGTACCGATCGCATATTAAATAAGCGTTACATGAATTAAATAAAAATAAACAACAATTCTGGAACAGTCTGGTAATAATTGAGTAGCTATTCAATATGATTTAAATATACTTATTACAAAAGACTACTTAAAACGATATACAATTCCATGATAAGTTACTATAATATGTTCGTCAGTCAAATTATGTAATATAAAATTCTTAAAATCTTTGTATACCCGATGTGTCTGCCCACTTTATTAAATAATGGAAATACAGTTTTTTTTTATTCAGTTTTACAAGTTGTTTATTCCACTATTTAATTTTTTTAAATTCAATTATTTTTTAGATTAAAATAAATATTTAACCGAAAGCATCGGTGGTGTTGCGTTTTGGTGATTTTCTTCAGAAAAGTCAGGTGTGTAGTACTCACAAGAATTCTAACGGAGTATGCGAGGATCGTAGCAGGTGGTGTTCTGTATGTAGGTTTTTTATTTAGCTAATAAAAAAATGCGCTTTGCATTCGGTAATCCCGAAAATAACAAATAGAGAACAGATGATAAAAGCTGGCGGCTGACGGTTTTAAATGTTCGCTGTGAGCATGAATGATGTTTGCAGAATCAGATGGCAGTGTTCCACCACGAGATGCAAAGCTTACATTGTAACTGTAGACGGTAAGCCTGTGAAGACTCATCTTGTACATAACCATTCTGTATCCTAATTAACATATCTGCCCAGATAGCCACCAGCAAGGTGGACCGATAAATCAGTAATGCTGATCAATCGAGTATTGTAAATTAATTAATTTTATTCGACATTTGTACTTACTAGATATGCAGCAGTACTAATAGATTTCTTAAAGCCTGTGCTGACGTTGTCGCCATTTTAACTATGTATTTTGGAAAGACATATAAAAAAAAAAGTATTTATTTTTAATATTTAATTTCGATCCTTGTTACGTTAGTGTGACTAGAAAATACAATTATACTACGACGTCAAATCCTTCAGATTTATTTGATTCACTTGGTAGTTCACTTGCTAATGTACTAGGCATCGCAAATTTTTTTAGAGCTAAAGAAATAAAATATATTAAAAGTAATTAAATATCCTTCCCCCACTATGTTACCTGCGCCCGCGCCGCCATAACTGTCATTGTTTTCAGAGAATCTGAATATATATCTGATAGATCTGTAATATTGTTGTTGTTGTGTTCAATTTGCGTGTGATTTAGTGAAAACCGTGATTCTTGGTTTACAATAATGGGTAAACGAAAACACGGAGATAAGGAATCGCGAATTCGAAAGAAAATAAAGCGGTTACAAAAGCAACTTCACTTCTTGGAAACTAGCGAAGGTGAGTCTTACCTACTTGTTTACGTTTTACAACTATCCCTAATTACTTTTACGTACGATTTATTCATCTACCAATAATCATGTTTGTTACCAGATGTTTAAAAACATTCTATCACAATTTAAGTCTATCTACCGTCATTATGATATTCAATGTGATATTTTTTTCTTTTCTTAAGTGTATTCTATCCTAAGGTAGGTACTTAGTTAACGTTATGATTATGACATACGTTAACGATTGTAATATAGGTGATACTATATTACTATTTATTTTTCTCATACTATTCGCCGCGACGCGATCACGGCTGATAGATGTTTACTTACCTGCCGGTTATTCTCTGCGATGCAATCGCAACAGATAACTATGACGGCATGATGTGACACTGTTATTCTCCATGACGTGATCATGGCTGATAACCATACAGTCTCGTGTTGTAACGTAATTATAACCAATGACTCTAAAATACACAACTGCAAATGCAGTATACAATTGTTTCGTGTGATTTGAAAACAACGTTCACGTTGTTCTTTGCAGACTCCGACCCCTGGCCATTATCACCAGGTGACTCAAGGTCATTATCACCAGGCGCCTCACCGCCGTATGAACAAGCTCAGGTGGATCTCTCGGAGTCAGACGATCCGGGAGTGCCAACACAAATAATCAGGTCCGCGGTAGCTCCTATTTTTTCGTTAGAAAATGCTAACAGGACCTCCGCCTTGGATAGCGATATTGAGCCAGGTCCAGAACCAGGTCCCAGCACTACTAAAGATACGATTAAGGTTACCACTACCCAGGAATCCCTACCCCAGGAGATTTTAGAAGCGCTCGGCGAACTGAAGGGAAAGGACGAAGTATTTGGACTGACTAGATCTGCATTATGAAAATACAAAAACTAGAAGAAAACTGGTGATTACATCCCTAGATAAAAAATTCACACAGCTGATTACAGACGTAAAAAGGGACACTTACCTTTTTGGAGCCAATCTAGGCGAGAAAATAAAGGCATCAAAAACTGCTGAAAGGTCTGGACTCCAGATAAAACGTAGTGATCCTGCAACAATATCCCGGAGGTACCCTCAGCAGGGAAACTGGCGGGGCCCACCCAGGTCTCAAGGTCAACAGGCACGCAGACAGGGTTGTCAGCGACCTCGTGTCCACGTTCGTAAGGCCAACGTCAGCTGCACATCGCCAGCCACCGTCATCGAAGACCAACTTCAGGACACACAAACCTTAAACGAAGTAACTATACCCCATGCGGGTAGATTAAGTCTCTTTTTTGATAACTGGTGTAATATAACCGATGATGCGGTGGTTTTAAGTTACGTAAGGGGTTTAAAAATCCCCTTCACAAAACCAGTTGTTCAAACAATAATACCCAAAAATCAAAATTTAAGTAATTCCGAAATAAACAATATAAAGGCCAAGATATCAAAATTACAGTCTTCCGGTGCTGTCGTTAAACGTGCTGCTGTGACTGACCAATTTTTGTCAAAAATATTTCTGGCTAACAAAAGTGATGGGTCATTCCGATTTATCCTTAATGTAAAGAACTTAAATAGTTTTATTACTAAACAACATTTTAAAATGGAGGATATTAGAACGGTTACAAAATTAATTACAAAAAATTGCTATATGGCTACAATAGACCTCAAAGAAGCGTATTTTTTAGTAAAATGGAACAAGTTAGTAAAAAGTTTTTACGATTCATGTTCGAAGGGAAAATTTTCGAATTTCAATGTTTACCGTTCGGTTTGTCCGTAGCACCGTATATTTTTACTAAACTTATGAAACCGGTGGTCGCAACACTAAGAAATAGTGGCTTGATACTGGCTATTTATTTAGATGATATCATTTGTATCGGTAATAATTATGAAGAATGCCTTAAATGCGTTAACGACACAAAGATATTATTGGAACATTTGGGGTTCGTCATAAATTTTGGCAAAAGTAAATTAGAACCGAAACAATCCCAAACTTTTCTTGGTTTAGAACTTCATTCGCAAGATTATTGTTTAAAATTACCGAAGGAAAAACGAGTTAAAGTGCAGAAGTGTGTCGAAAATTCTTGGTATACTTTGTTCTGTATGTCCGGTAGTATCTTACGGCTGGGTTCATACCAAACTCTTTGAACGCAAAAAGTTCATAGCTTTGAGAAACTCTGACCAGGATTATGATAAAACTATGAGGTTACCTATTAGCCTAAAACCAGACTTGTTATGTTGGATAGACAACATAATGCATACAAAAATTTTTGTACACAACGGACGTTATGAATTAGAAATATTTTCGGATGCTTCTCTGACTGGCTGGGGTTTATTCTGTAATGGTGAAAAGACAAGTGGGTTCTGGAATAATACAGAAATCAATTATCACATAAATTTGTTAGAATTGAAAGCCGCCTTTATTGGACTTAAGTGCTTCGCCAAACAACAACGCAATAAAGAGATATTGCTGCGCATAGACAATACAACAGCAATATATTTTATAAATAGATATGGTAGTAATACAATATCCGGATCTAAATGAAACAGCTCGCGAAATATGGCAATGGTGCGAAAAAAGGCAATTGCATGTATTCGCGTCATATATAAAGTCTACAGACAATGTTGAGGCAGACGAAGAATCGAGACGAAAAAACATCGATACCGAATGGAGCCTGTCCTCGTTAGCTTTTAAGAAAATCATTCATACGTTTGGCTGCCTTGAAATCGACTTATTTGCTACTAGAATAAATGCTAAGTGTGACAGATATATCTCATGGCAACGAGACCTGGAAGCGTTCAACATCGACGCATTCACTGTAGATTGGGGATCATTCTTCTCTTACTTGTTCCCTCCGTTTTCATTGATTTTAAGATATCTACGGAAAATAGTCAATGATAAAGCTACTGGGATAATGGTTGTACCACATTGGCGTAGTCAGCCTTGGTACCCGCTCTTTTTGAAGTTGTCACAAAGCGACCTTGTTTACTTTAAACCTGATCCTGACCTACTACTGTCTCCTTTCAGAACCAAACACCCACTCTGGAAACGACTTACCCTGGTGTCATCCCTATTATCAGGGAAGCATATGCAAGACAAGACTTGACATCCGAAACTATCGAAATTATGACATCATTGGCAAAAAAAATCTTTAAAACAATACAGCTGCGCTTAAAAAAAATGGTGGAATTTCTGTAACAATAATAATATAAACTGTTATAGTGCAAATATTTCACTAATACTAAAGTTCCTTACGGTGGAACTCGAAGCGGGGGCGAGCTATTCCACCCTTAATTCCACTCGCTCAGCGTTGGCTCTTATATTAGGCAGGCAGCTAAGTGACGATGACCGTGTTTCCCGGTTCTTTAAGGGAGTATTTAGAAAGAACCCTACTTTCCCTAAATATAAGGCAACTTGGAACCCAAATCTGGTCCTTGATTATATATCAAACTGGTATCCAAACGATGAATTGCCACTAGATAAACTTACAAAAAAACTGGTAGCTCTACTTGCGTTGTCGACTGCACAACGTGTGCAGACGCTATCATTAATTCGTTTATGTAATGTAAGAGCCAATGACTCAAACCTTGATATAATTATTACTGATGTTACTAAAACTTCTGCACCAGGGCGGCATATGCCACGTTTAACCATACCTTTTTTCCTCATAAAGTAGAAATTTGCCCGGGCAAGACTTTGACCTCATATCTAGAAGCAACTCAGTAATTTTGACATTCTCCACAGACTGATAAACTCATACTAACTATTAAAAAACCTATAAATAACGCGAGTGCCTCCTCTATTAGCCGCTGGATTAAACTGATACTTACTGAAAGTGGGGTAGATACGACCATATTTTCCGCGCATAGTACGCGCCACGCGTCTACCTCGGCGGCTAAAAGAAAAGGCATATCTGTAGATCATATTAAGAAATCAGCGGGTTGGTCTGGCAACTCATTAACGTTTGCAAAGTTCTACGACAGACCCCTTGTCAATAATGATGATGAGGCTTTTGCAACGGCTATTTATAATTGATGAGATCTTAGTAGAAAGATATAATTATATTGAAATTAAGCTAATTATTAATGAATAATATTGCTGATTTGAAAACATAACTGAGTTTCTCTGTATATCCTCTACGTTCCTCCTTTATGCCTTACCTATTTCACTCCAAGTTCTAAACATCTACCAAGTGAATCAAATAAATCTGAAAGATGTGACGTCGTAGTATAATTGATGGTTAAACGAACTTACCTTTAGTGATGTTCGACCATAATTATACGAGACGTTACATCCGAAAGATTTATAACCCACCCAAACCCTATGATTCGAAGGACAATCATGAATCTCCCCGAATTATTTCGTGAAATAGGCTCTTCTTCTCTCAAAACAATGACAGGAGTTATGGCGGCGCGGGCGCAGGTAACATAGTGGGGGAAGGATATTTACTTACTTTTAATATATTTTATTTCTTTAGCTCTAAAAAATTGTGCGATGCCTAGTACATTAGAAAGTGAACTACCAAGTGAATCAAATATTTTTTTCGGATGTGACGTCTCGTATAATTATGGTCGAACATCACTTAAGGTAAGTTCGTTTAACCATCAAAAATAAGTAAAATTTTAGAACTAAAGGTTTTACTTATTTTTGCAATAACGTAGGTACCTATATCAAAATAAATTGTACCTACGTAATCTAGCTGTAAGTATAATAACAAAGACATTTCAGTTTGTTTATAACTATGTACCAGCTATTATCTGGATAATAAATGATTTATATTTCTATACAATTTCGACTCTCTTGTACAAATACTATCATTTGATTATATCATTTTTTTTTCAATTCTTATGACACGCGGAACTATACATTTTTATATTAATGTCTAACTGTTTTAATAACACGTGTTTCACAAAAAGAAGTAATCGGCATTAAAACAAAATGGACGTGTTCTACCAACGCGACGATTAAACTAAAATAATGCAATGCTTTTTTCTTTACGGTCACTGGGTACAGACCCAGCATCAGCTGGGTACGGCATCAACTCTATCTATCTATACCAATATTATAAAGAGAAAAGATTTTTTTGTTTGTTTGTTTGTTTGTACCGAATAGGCTCCAAAACTAATGGACCGATTTCAAAAATTCTTTCACCGTTGGGAAGCTACTACGCGGGTAAAACCGCGAGGCGTCCTCTAGTGTATATATATAACTAGAGGACGCCTCGCGGTTTCACCCGCGTAGTTCCCGTTCCCGTGGGAATACAGGGATAAAAAGTAGCCTATGTCACCCGGGGATAGAGTAGCTTCCCAACGGTGAAAGAATTTTTGAAATCGGTCCAGTAGTTTTGGAGCCTATTCGGTACAAACAAACAAAAAATCTTTCCTCTTCATAATATTGGTATAGATTGCTTCAGCCATAGTTATGGTTGCCATAGCCAAGGCTACATTTGTGTCTGTGATACGGATCTCATGGTAATTATTTCTAGTCTGTCAAAAAAGTTTGATTTCCGAATGATGTTTACTTATTAATGGCGGTATATTTTTGTCTTTGATAGAATTAGAAAAAGAAACTGAAATTTTGATAAATCTTTAATTAATAAAATTAATTTATTAAAATAAAACATTTGTATTAAAAATGTTTTGTTTTTTTTTGTGAATTTATTAGTAAACAAAATGTGCGTGTTGTATCATTAAACAACTAAGTTCGAAGCTCATCGCGGTTTGTGATGTCCCAACAGAATGACATGGTGCATAAAGGTGGAGGACTTAATCGAAAATGTATGTGTTAAATATTGATAGTAATTATTTTTACTTTGCAGTTTCAAACTACAGAACAAGTAGAGGTACGGTAATGTTGCTCGTTGGAGGATACCGTTTTTCATAAGAGAAAACTATGGGTGTGAAGATTCGATGGCAATGCTCCGTGCGATCCCGAACGAAATGCAAAGCGTTTCTCACTACCATAGACGATGAGATCCTGAAGAGTTGTTTAAAACACAATGATTATGAATAACGATTGCTTACGCTAATATACAGGTTGAGTTTGAACTAATTTGCAATATTTTTGGTGACGAAAGTACTCATGATGAATATAAACATCTTCATATCCGGGCAAGTACATATGTACTTTCTAAGTTTATCTTAGACTTCGCTGACAAAGGTGAAGGAAAACATTGTCGTGAGGATCCCTGGACTTATAGTTAGTACATATATTATAAATTTGTGTTCCATTAGTGTAACTGCTGCAAGGGTAGCAAAAAGAGCATTTGTTTAATACATTTTGATCGGCTATGTGTTGAATTTTATTTATGAGGACATCTGACAAGATTGCCAGTGAATTTAAAATCAACCTATATGTGGCGCAGGCAGATTGTTCGGGGCACAGAATGAGCTCGGCTCTTTCTATGTATTAGAATCTGCTAAGCCTCCCCGATACCGTTCTTCCACGGTGACTTGTGTCACCAACGTTGTAAATATTGTGTTAAATCCTATTATATGCCAATCTTCATTTTTTATTTTTTTATAATGATAGGCTTGCGTTTGACCACTATCTCACCTGATGGTAAGCGATGATGTGGTTGTTATAGCAAAATAAAACACTGCGATATTTTTATTACATGTAAGTTTAATAATAATATTCTGTTGGTATACATTTAAAAGAATAAATGATAAAAATGATGGCGAAAACCGCTTCAATATTCGTGACGGAGTATAGAAGAAAATCGCGGTCTCAAAGACAGTCACGAAGTTATTTTATAGAATTATCTCTGTATCAATAGGCCTAAAGTGTTAACAAATTAGTGCAATAATCGCCTGGCGCCTACGATGCACTTTCTTGCGCCAAAAGGGGCCAGAAGCTCACCTTTCAGATGTGCCTTTATGTTGCCTGTTGGCGCTCAAAAGAAATGCTTTATTGCAGAGATATTATGTTGTAACTACGTAGTTAGTAACTGTAGCATGTATACATAAAAGAGCATTTTGATACCAACTATGCATTTGTCAGTATATAGTTATATACGCCTTTAGTTGATTCCAACGTGATATTAATAAAGGACCATGAGTTAAGAACAATCCATGTTTAAGATGAATTCTATTTTTATGGTAATAGGATAATACTAGGTTACTTGGTGCGAATAGGAGATCACAAGTATAGTAAAGTAAAATTTTGGAACAATATAACTCGCTGGACATGTTCTAAAAAGACACGAACGAGGTGCAGAGCGTATGTTACAACCATCGACAACCTTGTCATAAAGAGTTATCTATTACATAATCATTGAAATATGGAACATATATCTTGAATTAAAATTGTTATATTTTTACTCTTTTCGCTCTTTCAATTCATGCAAAACTCCACAACCCTGCAAGTCGATTACCACAGTATCTGCCTGCTTTTAGAAATACTAACAGATTTTCTGTCACTAACAGTCTTTTTACATTTCAGTTGAATGGATACAGAACAGAAGTGGCAATCCAATGGTAAAAATAGGAAGATACAAATTTAGTAAATCGAAGACGTATATTAATAAAGTACGTTGGGCATGTTCTAGAAAGACCCGAACTAGATGCAAAGCGTTTGTGGCTACTGTCGACAATTTTGTAGTACGGAGTTATTTAAAACATAATCACTGAATTAAATAATCTTCCTGTCCTCAGGATTGTCTTTCTTAATTTTTTTTTACAACCCGACATAATTATATAATAATATTATTAATTATATATAATCATTTACGAAATAATACTCAAGATTTGCCATTGCCGTTCTTCAAAAGGGTATTTTTCAGACTGTTATTGGAGAAAAATTATTATAGTGTTCAAGAATATTTAGAAGAAAAGTCGTTACTAATATACTACAATTTTTATTTTATATTCATTATTATTACTGCAATACAATTTCAATCTTTATTAATTAACTATTACAGATTCAGATTTATTATTATAATTCATATTTGTTAATAAATATTTGTACGCCATATTATGGCAGGATATGCTGGGACCAATATTGTAATATGTATTTTACCATATTCGAACAAATAAACATATTTGATTTGATTTTATAGAAGAAGTGAGAACCATGTTCCTATTTATAAAATTTATGAATTTACCTGTTAATGCGTTTAATACTTTATACCTGTACGTAGCATAGTGTGTAGTTATTTTCTGGGTCCTCACATATATGAATTTATTAATGTATATACTTATGTAAATATTGTAAGACACTTTTTTTTTTAAATGCGTAAGTATGGAGTTTGTTGTGCATTCTTCTCCATAACAAGCTACTTTTTAACCGACTTCCCAAAAAGGAGGAGGTTCTATGTTCGACATTATGTTTGTTTGTTTTTTTTTTGTGTGTATTTTGTATGTTCACCGGTATCTCCGTCAATTGTGGACCGATTTTGTTTGAAAAATTATGTTCTGAAATTGGTCCCATTTTAATTTGGTGAAGATCTAATGAAGAACTTCGGAGATATACAACAGAACTCTTCAATAAATAACGGCAAATCTCTCGTGATTGCTGCAATCGCATGTCTGTTTATTTTTTATACCATTTCATAACATAACATCACGCCAGTACGCTCTTAAGGGATACGCAGATCTCTCATTTCACCAGTTATGTTCAAGTTTCATGAAATCTATTCTGGCTTTACAGTTACCTTACTAACTTGCCTATTAGGTAGGTACAACAAAAAGGGAAAAATAAAAAAAAACTTTTTGCAAAAAAATACTACCGACTTCCAAATACAAAACTACAAAGTGAAAAATAACTTTATTTTTTGAAGTCGCAAAAACATAACGCAAAATATTGGTACCTAAGGAAGACACCGACTTCAAAAAATAAAGTTATTTTTCACTTTGTAGTTTTGTATTTGGAAGTCGGTAGTATTTTTTTGCAAAAAATTATTTTCCGATTGCATGGTAGAATCAACTTTTATTAATTGTAAATTATAGTTTTAATTTGTGTATGACGTTCAAAAGTGCCGCTTTTTGGCCTAGTTGAACACGTATATTTGACTTTTACTTTATAATTCACTACAATTAAGAAAATTGTGTTTTAACTCCTTGTTTATTCCGCCAGTCCACAGGATACTGTCTGAAAGAAAATTGGAGCTCCTGGTGGTGAACGGCTTTCGCTTTGCGCGCTCTGGGGTCGTTGGGTTGAACGGCCATGTTCGATGGCAGTGCACAACCAAGACGAGAACCAAGTGCAGAGCCCGGTTAACCACAATTGGAGAATTGATAATCAAGTCTAATTTGGACCACAACCATTTTTACTAGACAAGTTTTAAAACGGTAAAAGTGTTTGTCAATCTTGCAGCCGAACTATATTCAGTAAACTTGATTTAGGCCTATTTTTCAAAATGATTTAAATTAAGTTAAAGGTAAGTTTAAGATTAGTAGAATACTTAAAAAAAAATAAACGTTATTCTCCATTTATTTTATTGTATTAGTCGTATGTTATTATTATATGATAAGTGTTGCTTATTGTTAAATTTTGGACTAAACCCTGAAGGACTGGTTAAATAAGCAGAAGGGTCAATTAAAATGGAAACGATAAATACAAAAGAATGTTACCAATGAATGTTTTTCGTTCTGTATTAAACAAGCAACTAATTGATTTTATTCGATTGTATAAAATCAAAAAAGAAAAATACCAAATCAAAATTTCTTTATTCAATAAGGCCATTAAGCGGCACTATCGAACGCCAAAAAAAATGTAATATTATTTGATTCTACCGTCCATATAAAATCAATTATCAGCATACAGTCTAAAAAAACCCTATTTCACAGAAGTCACTTTGTATGTTGCCGGAGTCTAATCGCATCTGTGCTTGTTTGTATGTGAGTGTTCTGCCTTATTGTCTCTTTAACGACTGACGTGACAGTTGATACATTTTCGTAAGCCCCTTTGCATCCACTTTATCCTATTTCGGTCTTTTGTGTTTTTGATAATTACACTTTTTCTCTTATCTCTTTATTTGATTAGATTCACAGATTTAATATTTCAGTGCATACCTCGAAATAAAAGCGGAGTTAGTTTATATTTCTAGTCATTTGATTTCACAAACAAACACACTACGTATTTATGAAAACACAGGTGTATCTTTTTACCGCTATAAGGAGTATTTTCGATCAAACTCCTACTTTTCGGGGTACGTCTGTTCATGTAACTGATCGGCTCGAGCTCTTAGGCATGGAGTTGACATCCAGTCTCAACTTCGGTGCCTCCATTGAGTACAAAGCCCAAATTGCGGCCAAAAAACTGGGCATCCTAAATTGAGTGAAGCGATACTTTACGCCTGGACAGCTTTTAACTTTATACAAAGCGCAAGTCCGATCCTGCATGGAGTATTCCAGCCACCTTTGGGATGGCTCAGGTAAGTATCAGCTTGCCACACTTGACTCGGTGGAACGCAGAGCCAAGAGCGACGATTGGCGACGTTGAATTGGTGGATGCCAAGCTTCACAGCTTGGCTCATCTCCGCAAGGTTGCCTGCTTGTCGGTCTTCTACAGACTGTATTTCGGTGAGTGTGCTCAAGAACTCCACGACCTGATCCCACCAGCCCCCTTCTACCATCGGATATCTAGACGCACTGCAAGTTACCATCCTTACCTTGTTGCCATTCCACCAATTCGCACCAAGCGCTTCCAAACATCCTTCATAATGCGCACAGCGAAGAAATGACACTCACTACCTGCGTCTGTGTTGCCGAATGCATTCAACCCGAATCTCTTCAAAGCTAGAGTGAACAGGCTTCTTCTGGGTAAGCTCACTCGACTCTTTCTCTGTCACCTCTGACCTAGACTAGAGTCAAGTGCAAACTAATTTCAAATAAAAAAAAATAAAAAAAACCCGACTCTTAAGTGGATAAGCCGAAAAAAAATGCCGTTCGTCTCTTATCGGCTTAGAATGCGAGTAAAATCTCGGACAATAATTAGTTGTAAGTTTTGATTTCAAATTGACTATAGGTACGCTAAAGTCCCTGTTTCACTATATCTGAAAAGGGATCAATATTGCTCGGCTATACGCAGTTTTATAATTTCTACCTTTTTATTTTGTTTCTTCTAGGTATTTGATGTTTTTTTTTTCTGATTAATTTATTTCCAGATCTGCACTACGAGAGATCTATGCAATGCATAGTTTTAGCAAACCTCCCATGACTAGGTGGATTTCAGATATCAGATTGGGATATGGCTGCAGGGCCACTCTAGTACTTGTAGATGACCAATTAGTGAGGGTGAAAAATGAACATAATCATTGATTTTACAATTTATTAGAGGGAAATGTTAATTGTCAGAATCTGGAAATAAAGGGAGATGAGAAAAAAAAAGTTTTTTCAAAACAAGCATGTAATGTTACCGGATCGTTTCTTGGATAAGCCGAAAAATAGATGATGTTCGCCACTTTTAGCTGAGCTAGCATACGAGTAAAACCACAGACAATTACTAGATGTATGAGTGTATAAGTTTTGATTTCAAATTGACTATACCTTAAATTCCGATGTTGATTCCATGTTTTAGTGATTCATATGGCTGCTTTGATCATTTGGTGATTCAAATTGATGAAGGAAGAAATAGTTTTTAGAAAATGGAAGACTTTTTCAACTTTTGTTGCTGACGTGCAGATTTAAAATTATAAGTTTTTAAACTGTCGTGGTCACTAAGATTTACATTAGTTAGATTTAAAATTATATACAAACGCGCGTCCATGAAGTTTAACTTTTTACACTTGACTCATCATGACGTATTACAATACCTTGTGTAATGTATGTCATAATATATCAATGAAGAAATTTTGGGATATTTGTGAGATTAAAACAAAAATAACGAAACAATAAGTTGTATCGTTTTAATTTATAATAGATATTGCTTTAAATTAAAAAATATAGACGTTAAATTACAGAAAGTGTATTTAGAACTAAAATGTAGCCTACCTAGCCTAGTGGATATTAAAACCATGAACCATTGACTTGTTTTTGTCTTCAAAGTTATCTTCTACGCGGCGTCCCGACTAGGAAAGACAGTCCTCTGGTACCAAGGTCACAAGTTCAACAAGCACAGTTCTAGCAGACCTCCTAAGACCCGCTGGGTCTGCTCGAGGTTTAAGGAAGGATGTAAGAAGACTCTTGTAGTTTTAGATAATACAATTCTTAGAACCACATGAACATAACCATTGTTAATAGTGAATATGCTCCTCTGTATTTTATGAAACTGCTGCGAGTACACACAGGGTATGAGGTAAACTTGACTAAGCTATGCATAGCTATGGTTGGATTGGAATGATTCGAGTAGATTTCTACATAATAAGATAGATGTGATTAAAAAATGATTCATGTAAATAAGATCACAAAGATTAAATATTAAGAAAGAAATGAATTTGAAATGTCATTTTATAAGATAATTACGAATTTCTTCACTTAGGTATATATTTTGAGTCTTCACGGTATGGAGGCCAGGTGCTTTGCTACCAGGGCTACAGGTTCAGAAGGCATAGCTCCAGTAAACCTCCCATGACCAGGTGGACGTGCATCAAAGGCATGCATGGTTGCAAGACTACCATCGTTCTCATGTACAATGAGGTGCACAAAATAATGCATGAACACAATAATTGATTTACTACTTTAATTCAAATAGATTTTTTTAATTTAATTTAAATTTTTCTTCTTTTATTTTGCTACATAAAATGTTACGTTCATCTTTTCCTTAAAACCTCAAACTTCTCGTTTCGAGTTTTTGATTGTCATTCAAAATGTCAGCATTCAATTTAGTTTTTAACCGACTTACCAAATAGGAGGAGGTTCTATGTTCGACTTTATTTTTGTTTTTTTTTTTCTCCGATATCTCCATCAATTGTGGCCCGATTTTAAATAATATATTTATGTATATATATATATATGTTTTTTCAGTATTAAATGGTTATCTTATTATTTATACAGTATAAGGAATAATTATAGTTATGAATTTATTTTGACAGTCGTTATATTGTTAAGTACATGTATCTGAAATATTAAGTATATATAATTATTTATTTATTGAAATGTTGTTTTAATTTTCTTGTTGTAAAATGAACTTAACACTGAGTTTACTTTAGCTTCACAGAATAATAATAATATACCAGCCTGTTACTGTCCCGCTGCAGGGAAGAAGCCCCATTCTTACTAAATGATACCCTCAAAAATGATAAAAATATTGACGTATAATATCATTTACTTTCAGAAGTAAGATTCGTGACGTCTCAACGAGGTGTCCCGATTCTCGCCATGGGTCGCTATCGGTTTAATAAATGGGCTGGAAGTAAGGGGCCGAAGATCCATTGGCACTGTGATAGAAGCTATAAAAATAAGTGTCGAGCACGAATCACCACTAACGGTCAGCTTATTGTCAAGGCCATGATTGAGCATAATCACGATTGAATACAGTTTGAGGACCCTAAACCTAAAATTTGCTATTGTTATTAAAAGCCTCTAATAGCCCAATGTAGGGTCAATTCTCCTTCCATACCACCATAAGAGTGGTTCAACAGTCTCTCTACATAAGGGCAAGACCTTAGTAGCCCCACTAAGGACTTGTCCTTATGTAGAGAGAAAAATGGACAAAAATAAGGACTGAAAAAGAGTCGGCCGGCATTTAAACAATCTAACTTTTAATACCATGAAGCTTTAGATTTAATTTTGAGTTATATTGTATTTATGTATTAAATAATATTATGAATAAATACCTTTTAAAAATACAAGAGTTCATTTTCATGGATCCATAGGATCTATAACAGGAACTGAGTATTATTCTGCCGACAAAATAAAAATAATTGCATGATTTGAAAATTCAAACAATGTATAGTCATAACTATACGAATATTCATGAGAGATGCATCTGAACTGGCTGAATTTGAAAACCTGATTTCTTTTGACCATACGATTTCGCTCTTACCTGCTAAAACTAAATATTATATTAAAATTCATGTTACAGATGCATTTTTTGCAATATCTGCCCGTGGGAACTCGGTGATTCAGTTAGGTCCCTACAGGTTCAATAAATGGATTCGAAGTAGCGGTCCCAAAACACAGTGGGTCTGTGTCAAGGACCATAGCGGCTGTCGAGCTAGGATCACCACCGCCAACGAAACCATCGTCAAGTGTTATAATGTGCATAATCATTAAAAATAGATGTTGTCTAATTGTGTCGCGTCTTTATTTTGTCCAATTTTACATTAGGGTCTTGTTTTGGGTGTAATACTTAGTGAAAATACCGAACGTCGCGATAGTAAACTTTCGCAGTAACGTACATCGCGGTGATGAACTTCGCAACAACACTCTATTTAGGCATCCGAACGAAGTGCCGACACATCATGAAAGTTAATTTATTTATTTATTTCATACGTGTAACAAAAAGCTATTTAGATAAGGACTAGAATTAAACTTGCAGCTATAAAATTAAGAAACTGAATTAAAATTGTGTATAAATCCATTAATCTGTACTCCTACTAATAAATTGTGATTGTTTTGTTAAGAATATATTTCATTCTTGCAATAGTAGTACTTTGATTCAAGATTGATGTTCTGAATTAACACGGGTTATTCAGAACTAAAACTAATTCGTGGTGGCTTTTGACGGTGGTGAACGAGTGATGCAAATAAAATACGATTAAAATGAAATTTCATGTTAAAAATTCAAAGACAAGATAGCATTACTTGTCGTAACGTGGTGTAAACAAAGACCTTATACTTCTTACTACTAGACTGTGCACTATGGCGCAAAAACCGGTCCGAGCGAGAGGGCTCCCTTTGGTAGTGTGTCTCTTTCTAATGAGGTCACCATGACCAAACAGAACACGGGACAAATTGATTGTAAAAACGATAGTTTAAGTATTCCGATATGTTGATGCTACCTAACTGCGCTACCTTAACCTACATAATTTATAGATAATAAAAAAAGTGTTTATATTTTTTGGTATCTACATCACTAACCGTATGGTGTCGGGCGTAAAGAATTTCACCATCCCATGTGCCCGTGTGTGTCGTAAGAGGCGACTAAGGGAAAAACCAGAGAATGGGCAGCAGCGTTCGCTGTGCATTTGTAACAACCATACTGCGATCGCCAATCCGCCTACAAAGCAGTCCCCATGAATAGCACAACTAAAACATAGCCCCTATTGCCCGGCAGCCTGTACCCTCGACCGTAACCTCGACCGCTACCGTATAGCGGTCGAGGTTACGGTATGGCAAGGGATGCTAAGAATCCCGGACGAGATCCGGCTACCCCAACAAATAACGACGGCTGGACCTGGCAACGTACAACACGCGCACACTCCGGACCGATGAAAATATCACCGAACTCGAAGAGGAATTGAGCAGTTTACGATGGAGTACTATAGGGTTATCTGAAGTTCGAAGAGAGTCCTCCCCGACTCAATAATCCTCAAATCCCAAGTCTCTTCAAGTTTCATTCTTCAAGACCATCATATAGATTGGAACAAAAAGCTCTCTGAGAGGCGTTAGATGACCCTGCTGTCTTCTGACGGTGCTTTGACCTCAAAGGATCTCTATGATTTCACATATATTCCAGTTGCGTAGACAGTTGAGAAATAAAACTACACCAATTGTATTCCACTAGGAATTAATTTGCAAATAATATTAACAACCGCTGAATTTCACTCGAATAAAGTCCGCCAAAAAATCCGCAAACCTTCACCCTACGTTTAGTATTACCAGGCCCAAACATTTAAAAGTACTACTCTTACTCAGTATTATTGATAATTTAAAAAAATACAATGAATTGATTAAATATAGGAACTGTAGAAAGAGAGAAATATTTAAATAAGTGTCAAAGTCTAATGAATTGTTCGTTTTGGTATAACATAAAAAGAAACATATAAAATTTTCTACCATTTCTACCAAACCCAATGAAAAGTTGTGCTAGCAATAGGTCAGACAAGGACACACTACCAGCGGAAACCCTCTCGCCAGGACCGCTTTTGGTTAGCTACCGCTTATAAGCAAATAGCTAACCTAGGTGTAAGATGATAGATTTCATTTTAGCTAAACATAAAATTTTGGTACACAGTCTAGTAGTAAGAAATACGTATAAGGTCTCTGGGTGTAAAAGGGATACGCATACAAGTTCCGTTCATAGTTCATTCATTTATTTTTGGCATTTATGTGGGCCATTATAAACAGCCATAATTACGAGCAGAGAGCGAAATGGAACTATAAAATATATCTCCATTTCTCTCTTTTCATAATTATACTCCCTATAGCTTAGATGAAAATAATACCCATAATCGTGGAGGTTTTCTTTTTGTTGAAAACTGTCTTACTATTCTGCCACAAAAATAAGGTACACTTACATATTTAAGCTGTTTTTTGTCTGTTGTGTGAAAGATCATACGATTTTTTGACAAAACTTATTTATTTTAACAGTTTTGATTTTTGGATTGTATGTTTGTGTGTATTGTGTTTTGGAGAATACCTCTGATTTCTAAATAAATGTATCTACAGATTTTTCTATAAAGGTAGTAAGTATCACCCTGCTTTTTAATTGTGAAATAATAATGGTGAACCGTATGTAAAATAAAAAATGGTATTATTTTTTATTTTACATACCTTATAGGTGATGTTCTTCAAAAAGGCCAGGTGCGCAGTACTCATAACCGGCGTGTGTATATGACTAGATGCATGAATGTGAGCGAAGCAAAAGAAGTATGTAAGGATAGCAGCAGGTGGCGTTCTGTAGTTTCTGCCTACCCCCATGGAAAAATGGCGTGAGTTTATGTATGTATGTATTTTTCAAGTTAAGTTATGTGTATTTATAATCATGTACTAAAAATTAAAATTAATTTTGTTGGTCCTAGGTATCAGTCATCACACCGCTCTCCTCAGCAATCTAGGCTTGACAGATTGCTGAGCAGATTGCTTGCAGCTGCTTGGCAGATTGTTATCGGTACTATAAGAACAAAAAATGTCAAGGAACCAAGGCAACGTGGTTCTGCGAGCGAAGCGGCAAACGAGGTGCCGACTAAGTAGGATGTACAGGTTCCGTCACTACTGCACACGTCATTAACCTCGACGGAAAAAGAGGGGTGTTATAAGTTTGACGTGTGTTGCTGTGTATCTGTGTGTCTGTCTGTGGCATCATAGTGCCTCAACGTATGAACCGATTTTGATTTAGTTTTTTGTTTGAAAGGAGATTGTGTCGAGAGTGTTCTTAGCTATGTTTGAATATAATCGGTTCAGCCGTTCAAAAGTTATGGGCGTTTTACTGTTTGAATCGGGATGTTTTCGCAAGATAAATGTGTCGGAGGGTTTTTTAAATTTTGAAATTTTACTTGTTTTTCATTTTAAACATGCTCATAATCAATTGTAGTACAACCTTGATTTTATAAGACACAAAAAAGAAAATATAAATACATAAAAAAAATATAAAAAAATACTAACAACTAACTAACACCACTAACACACTCAGAATAAATCCCAGGTCCGTTTGCGGGAGAGAATTGGATCAGATATCTCTGATATGATTCGCTCTCGCTAATGAACCAAGGTCACAGATCATATTTATAAAGTTTTGAAATGCCGAAATTAATATCGGTAATATAATTTAGAGGCAGGTGTGGTTTTTAGTCGGTAGGCACCATCAGTGAGTCCTACACTGCCCAGGCTAGCTCGTTCTAAGCGAGGCAGTTCGAGGCGTCCAAGAAGGATTTTCCAAACCTGCCAAAAAAAAAAAGCCTACCCTAACTTACCTACCCTTCCTACCCTACCGTACCTACCCCACTCTACCTACCCTACCTTACCTACCCTACCTACATACCCTACCTACATACCTACCCTAACTATGTAAGTAAGGACCTTCTCCTAACAAACACAACGAAAAAAGAATAAGCGAAATCGTTTCAGCCGTTCACGCGTGATGCCGTGACCAATGGAAATAGGGATTCATTTTTATATATATAGATTTATTTTGGAAGAAATTAATCTTTTTTTTGGAGGGCATCCGTCTTGCCTAATGTCATTAGTAAAAATAATGTTATAATTATGTACCTATATTGCTGTTGATTTGATAGCAATAAATAAAATACGTTTTATGAGATCAAGAAAGTGGCAACTTACCTAAAGGAGTGCGTAAGGGAATTCGGTAGTATTACACGGGTACATGCTGCACTTTAGAGAACCTAATGAACGTCACTGACGCTGCTTTTGGCGTGGCTGCCTACTGGTCCCAAAATATCTAAAGAATTTTCCGTCGACTCGAAAAGAAGAAGATTAAGGTACATAATTATAGCCATTCTTTTTCAATACAGATTTACGTTTTTGGGAAACCAGATTCAAATTCAAAATTTAATTATATAAAGAGTTCTTTTCGTAATTATTTATCTGATAGAGAGCTATAATATTGCCGAGTGCCGTAGGATATATTCTATGTCAAAACAAGTCATTGCACGTTAACGGAGTCGCAGTCAGAAGCTAATTTTAATTTATTTATTTGAATTTTACATAATGTTTACTTTGTTTACATACAAATTGAGTTTTTCAAGTTGGTGTGAATGGCCAAAGCCGAGTCACGAGGCTATTTTGATAAAAATCAATACTGCATCATTAGATTTTTTCAAAATCAATATTCCTAGCCGATTGTCGTATGTTATAACTTCTCAGAATTTGAACCTTATTACCGACACTTTGGAATGGTTTAGTAATACTACGTGTTTTCTTTTTTTTTTTAAATCAACGGGTTTTATGTCTGACTAGGAATACTGAATTTTCAAAAACCTAATGATTTCGTTTTCATAAAAAGCAGGCCCGAGACTCTTTTTAGTGGTTTTCGCTATTCATCATAGTTTTGGATTTGGCCATACACGCCTCTGGAAAACTTGGATCACTGTATATAAGATGTGATAGGTAAATAAACATTACTTTTCATTGTTAAGTTTTTTATTTTCACCCGAACATAAAAATGTTACATTTTTATTAGGCTGCTTTAAAATACATTTATTATTACTATATTTGTCTACTTTGTAAAATAAATCCTAATTAAGAAGAGTATTTTTTTCAGATTGGACACCTCCGGATATTCCAACTGAGACAAAAAAAGCAACCCTTATGCGAAGCTCGAAGTCTAAATACAAAACAGCTTATGAAAATTTCATTTTGTGGCAAAACAACAGCAATGTCCACTCATTTACTGAGGATATATTTTTAGCTTATTTCAAAGAACTGGCCATTAAATACAAGCCAAGCTCACTGTGGTGCTTGTATTCAATGTTGAAAAGTACTGTTTGGACCACAAATGGTGTTGACCTTAAAACGTATCTCAAGCTAACTACTTTCCTTAAGGAATGCTCAGACGGGTATGAGGGTCAGAAGAGCAAAATTTTGTCACCAACTGACGTTGAAACATTTTTGAAAGAAGCTCCGGATCATATTTACCTGGCAACAAAGGTCAGTTAAACTTCCTTACTATTATTACAGTTTGTCCCTGCAACAAGTGCAAAAACTAAAAGACACTAGACCGCAATTATTAATTGATATAAAAATCAAGGTCTTCTAGCTTACTACTTTTCCTTTCAATATTTTTCCATTTATGCAGTTTGTCCAGAGACTTCTTGCGTGCTATTATTATTATGTACATAAGCCTAAGTATTTCCGCACCTAATAAGTACATACATAATAAGTGTTCTATTGTATATTTTCAGGTTGCATTGATATTCGGGATTGCTGGGGGATGTAAAATAATGGAACTAAAGAATATTACTACAAAAGATATAGAAGATTATGGCAAAATGCTTCTGGTCAGAGTAAAAAATTATAAAAACAAATACCGAACGTTTCCAATTCACAGTCCATTTTATGAAATCGTAAAGAAATACGATGCTCTACGGTCAAAAAAAGCAAACAGTCCTCGCTTTTTCCAAAATTATCAAAAAGGGAAATGTACGGTTCAACCTATTGGTGTGAACAAACTTGGTTCTATGCCGAAAGAAGTCGCCAAGTATTTAGACTTACCAGATGCTGACTCTTACACAGGACATAGCTATAGGAAAACTTCAGCTAATATAATCATTTAACTTCGTTAATATTATTTGTAAGACAACCTAAAGTTAGGTTGAATAATAATTAAGGAAATTGCTTCTACAGTGTATCAGATAAGTAAATGTTCAGCATGGTCAGTTATTGGTTAGGTTTAGCTGAATTATATAAATAAAACCAAATGTTTTTATTCTTAGAATTAATTTCGTACATAGAATTCCAATAATAAATTTAAAGAAAAAAAAGAAAGAAAAATATTTAATTGCCACAAAACGACATACAAACATTACATTTCAAGAACGAGAATAGTGGTTAACAATAGTGTTAGTAGTTCTTAAATGATTTACATGTTCGTCTTCTCATGTCAAATGACTACTTACTTGAAATTTAGATAAAACTAGCTGTGCCCACGGCTTTGCTCCCGTCAACTGCCTACCCTACCCTACTGACCTACCCAACTTATCTACCTGCACAGAATATTATTTACTCTAGGGAGAAGAATATCGACTTAATACAAAAAAGTAATGACAGTTTTACTGCGCGCCATCTAGTAGCACTCCAGAACACCACACCGAAACGAAAACATAAAAACACCTAGCCATAGCTGGAACTCGAAACCGGAACCTTGGGCGTTGTAGGCCGCCGCGTTTATCATTAGGCTATCAAGACGAGCAGTAGCGGCGGCAAATTTACGAACCACATTGCACACACGTCAACGTCATCATTGACATTAGTAGTATGATGAAATACCTAAAACCTCATAAAACGTATGTCTTTTGTCTCGTGCGTTACGTTAGGTTAGGTTAGAAATTAATTTATTACCCGAATTATTATTTTACTCTAGCCACACCTGAAATAGCCCTTGAAGGCAAGTCGTTGATTTGACGTATAGAGTTGACACCCCCTGCCTATAGTTCTCGTCAAACTTCTTGGCCACTCGGCAAACGACAAGCTACACTAGCTGCGCAGTAATAAGACTTATACAAAAACAGCACCGTTTCATGCCATGCGAATCAGAAAGCCAACTTTAGGGCGACAGTGAATTTTGCCAATAAATAAACCAGCCTACCCTACTTGACTTGCTATCTACTCTAGCTACCTACCATTTTATTTTTCTGTTGTCGTTCTTCCATGGGGAACATCGCCATTCAGAAAATGACGTCAAATGCATAAAGATGGCGTTATGGCGTATGATGGAATCTGAATCGGGTGTGTTGTGATATTTTACTTCTTGAACAATTTAAATTCATCTAACTTTTGATAGAGTGAACCGATTGCGATGTAACAACTAAGTAATACTTTAAGTTACGCATAATTTTTATGTATAAAAGTTATCTTCATTGGTTTCGTACATCTACACAATAAAATTAACTTTAAAGCGCCATGGCAGGTCTTTGTTATCACTTAGATGTTCTAAACGACGCGACACAATGGATGTTGATGCAGCTTTCGCAATCACTTAGAATGTTTTCCTGGAATGTTTCTTGTGTGTATTAAAATATTATTAATTTATATATTTTAATTTTTACTTTAAATATTCATATTTTTGTATTGTAAATTTCTTACATTTAAATGAACATAATATAAAATATGAATACAGTAACTTAGGATAACGTTAAATAAAATTAAATTTCGCAAACCAAGCACTTCTCACTTCTTAGCCATGTCTACAAGTTGTTTTCAAGAGTCATCACGAATCGTCTCGCGCGCAGGTTACACGATTTCCAGCCCCCCGAACAAGCCGGATTCCGAAAAGGCTTTAGCACCGTAGACCACATACATTCGCTGCGGCAGGTTATACAGAAGACCGAAGAGTATAACCTGCCTCTCTGTTTAGCGTTTGTGGACTACGAGAAAGCCTTCGATTCGATAGAGACTTGGGCTGTACTGCAGTCTCTCCAACGGTGCCAGATCGACTACCGGTACATTGAGGTGTTGAAGTGTTTGTACAAAAACGCCACCATGTCAGTCCGTCTTCAGGATCAGACCTCGAAACCAATCCTTCTCCAGCGCGGCGTGAGACAGGGAGACGTCATTTCTCCGAAACTGTTCACTGCTGCGCTGGAGGATGTCTTCAAGGTTCTGGACTGGAGGGGGCTGGGCATCAACGTTAATGGCGAGTACATTACTCACCTTCGGTTTGCCGACGACATAGTGGTCATGGCTGAGACCATGGAGAGCCTCAGTAAAATGCTCGATGACCTCAGTAGAGCTTCCGAAAGAGTGGGTCTTAAAATGAACATGGACAAAACCAAGATCATGGTGAATGCCCATGTAACACCCACTCCTATCAAGGTCGGAGACTCTACTCTCGAAGTTGTAGACGATTATGTCTACCTGGGACAAACGGTCCAGTTGGGTAGGTCTAATTTCGAGAAAGAGGTCAACCGTCGAATCCGACTCGGCTGGGCGGCGTTCGGGAAGTTGCGTGGTATCTTCTCGTCCAATTTACCGCAGTGTCTCAAGACAAAAGTCTATGACCAGTGTGTGTTGCCAGTGATCACCTATGGGACCGAGACGTGGTCGCTCACAATGGGCCTTATCAGAAAGCTCAAAGTCACCCAAAGGGCAATGGAGAGGGCTATGCTCGGAATTTCCTTGCGTGATCACGTCAGAAATGATGATATCCGCAGGAGAACCAAAGTTACCGACATAGTCCGAAGAATTGCCAAACTTAAGTGGCAGTGGGCAGGGCACATTGCTCGCAGAACGGATGGCCGATGGGGCCGAAAAGTTCTGGAATGGCGACCGCGAACCGGAAGACGATACGTTGGAAGGCCTCCCACTAGGTGGACTGATGACCTGGTTAAGGTTGCGGGAAGGCGCTGGATGCGAGACGCACGGGATCGGTCAATGTGGCGACGCCTGGGGGAGGCCTATGTCCAGCAGTGGACGTCTTTCGGCTGAAATGATGATGATGAAACCAAGCAAAGGTTTTAATGTAAGAAGAAAATAAGTTTTGTCAAATGTGTTTTGGCTCATTATACCAAATCCTTAAGAGCGCGGCGAAGCATGAATTGTCCATACAAACGTAATACCAAAATTATTTGTAATTTTAGCATATCTCCACCATATTATGATGATATTCGGATTGAGACTGTATTTATCTAGGTTCCTACGTCTTCTTTTTTTCTAAATTCTTACCTAAAATGAAGTTTAAGCGAATTCCATTTTGTATATTTTTACAGCGTAAATGACATGTTTTCTTTTTGATATTTCTGTATTATAAAAAGCAATATCTATAATAATGTCGTAGTAGGAACATAGCTCATATTATCAAATTACAATTAAAATAACAATTTTTTTTAAAAAACATTAAGTTTTCATTCATAATTTTTGGTATTACGGAACACATCAAATTAATCACACATTTTCAATAGCTAGTATTGCTGTCGCGTCAAGCAAATGTCAATGTGTGCGTGGTCGCACTGCTCACGGTTGTGTTTGTGTATCGTTCGTACGGGGTTTGTTCGGGGCACTTCGGGTGTGATTCGGGTGTGTTTCACTGCTTGTTGTACTACTGTTCTGTCGATTGTTAGTTGTCAGTATTAGAATATTACTTTACTATGTTTTACGTGCGTGTTTATTTATTTTCTAAATTGTACTTATTTTAATATTTCTGACACTATTGACTTGGATTTAGATTTGCCTTGTGATTTGAACTTTGGTATTGAGTAATCTACTTTCTTACGAACTTTGCGTTGTTTACGGACTTTGTTTTTATTTACTATATGGTTCGGTTGCCGACATGGTCTCCGAACGTTGGGATGTTTTTCACAGGAAGTACCTATTTCCCAATGACATAATACAATAAGTTAAATTAATACGTACCTTAGTATATCTATACTAATATTATAAAGCTGAAGAGTTTGTTTGTTTGAACGCGCTAATCTCAGGAACTACTGGTTGGAATTGAAAAAATATTTTTGTATCCATTTATTGAGGAAGGCTTTAAGCTAAAGAGACATCACGCTACGCCCAGTAGGAGCGGAGCATAAATGTTGTTTTTTGCAAAAACGGGCAAAATATTCCTTTTTGAGAGCTTCCGTTGCGTGCGTTGCGTACAATCATGTATGTAGTGTAGAGTAGGTAGCTAGATAGGGTAGGGTAGGTAGGTAGGTAGGTAGATTAGGTTAGGTAGCCAGATGACGGGAGCGAAGCCGCGCGGGACAGCTAGTTTTGTATAAATTAGTATTTACCTACCTACCTACCTATTCATCAACTTACGAAGCTATGTTTTTTTCGTTTGTTTATTCATGTCATGAGACAAAGCGGGCGTAGGTAATTATCTCAAGGACACCGCTAAGACTTACCTAAACTCTATTTGCCATAACATTAGTCGTTTAAATTAGCCAATTTTACAGCCTGTTCAACCGAATTTGACTTCTATTGCGATGGTGATAAGATAAATGGTAACTGTAGTAAACAGTTGGTTTTGGTAACAGGTTTATGTTTTTTATGTCAACCTTATGTTTAAGGGATAGAACTGAAAATCGGTTGAACAGACGGTAAAAAGATTTGGAAACATGTCTAATGTTATTTCAAATTAGGGATGTGCAAATGAGAAAATATATCGATATATATCGTATCGATATTTTTAAACAGTATCGATAATTATCGAGTGAAAATATCGATGTTTCGATATATCGATATTTTTGCCCATGCCTAAATTGCCTAATGTACGTTCAAAATAAAAAATGATATCAATTTGTCTCATAATTAGCTAGCCCTGTATGGAAACAAAAAAGTAAAAATAAAAACAAAAAATATAAAAACATTAAACACGAAATAAAATTGCGCTAAAAAAAATCGAAATTGATATGATTTTGATACTCTAAAAAAAATATCGAATATCGATATATCGCGAATTAAAATATCGACCATATTAATCGATATTTATATGGAAAAATATCGATATTTTGATATATCGATATTTTTTGCCCATGCCTATTTCCAAAGGAACTCCACTTTACTAACTGTGACGTTAGTTCGGCCAGTTCGGCTCACCCAGGGTAGGGTGACCATGCGATTGGCCTTGCCTGCACAAGTGCGGCTTTATGCCCTCGGTCCAGTTTTTGCTAGACTTTTTTGTAAAATTCCTTTGACAAAAAACTAAAACTAAAAAGCCAAATTCGTTCTAGTTTATTTAATTATTCTGGGATTTTTATCTGGACTTCAGTGACCCTTACCCTGGGGTGTTTGAATAAACTTTGATAACTGACTAGCTAATCGACTACATAATGAACTGCAAAATATTTACAGAACCACGACGATCAAGTAAAAAACGCCTTTTCCATCAATTTTCAGTAAGAAACACTGAAAAAAAAGTAAGAAAATAAGCGTGTTTAGTGTGGATCTTTGACACTATGTTTCTGATTACCATTATTGTATTTTTTGTTTTTCGTTCAGTCGATAATATAATTATGGTCACCCTACACGACTTTATCAAGTTTATATTTTTAAAGGGTCCCTATTACTAAGACTCCGCGGTCCGTCTGTCTGTCTCTCTGTCTGTCTGTCACCAGGCTGTATCTCATGAACCGTGATAGCTAGCCCGTTGAAATTTTCACAGATTATGTATTTCTGTTGCCGCTATAACAACAAATACTAAAAACATATATATATAAAGGGCTCCCATACAACAAACGTGTTTTTTTTCCGTTTTTGCGATAATGGTACGGAACCATTCGTGCGCGAGTACGACTCGCACTTGGCCGGTTTTTTTTTAATATTATTAGCTCAGAGCGCTGTTATTTATCTATTCCTACTTATGCGTAAATAGGCATATGTAATACTTGCATTCATTATTTATAATAACAACACATGTTTGAGGTTTATTAAAGGAATACCTACATAAACAAGACAAAAGAACGCGGGCGCCGTTCGCGTCGGCCGGCTTTCGAGTCTATAGGATGATTAGGTAGCGATATCTATCTGCTCACACACACACACGCGGCTACGCACGGCGCACCGCGTGTGCGTGCAAACCGAGATAGCAATACTCCGGATGAATTTTTCACTCGGCTCGAATTGCATTTGCGAGCTTTGTTCGCCGCGCCCTTAAGATCAAAAACAAAACTCAGTTTCATTGACAAAATCAATTACGTCGTAATAATAAACTGTTATCACCATCTTTTTTGTTTTGTGTTTAAGCATTATTAGATAATTAGTGACTTTTGAATTTATTGTGTGTAACTTGAAATAAATTAGTTTTAAAATAATATGGACTTTACTTTTTCGAATGCCGACACAATTTCGTTTCAAAATTGTCAGTTCAAGTTCTAACACTATTGATTTACCTCTTTTAATTCTGATATATACTAAGACGCGCTATGGTAAGCTGGCGATCCAGGTGGGGAAGTACAGGTCTCTGTGGATCTGTTATAGGAACAGTATGGGATGCAGAGCCACGATCACTGTGTGACTCTGCATCCCATACTGTTCTTATGACACGGAGTTATGTGCATAACCATTGAGATGGATACAGGGCAGAAGCATAGCTCGACCGGTAGACGATGCGTGTGAACGGTATTCAATTAAAAAGGATAGCAAGGAAACTTGGGACTATTCTACCAGCGATAACGATTGTCATAGTCTGTTTGTGTATGTTTGATTCGATTGACTTTAGCTCATTAAGTGCGATAAAGTACACTAACATAATTGCTTGCGTTATTCTGCTTATTGTTAAAAAGTGAATATATATATTATTTTAATTTGGTTTGTGTATATACTTTCCATTAATTGAGCTTGGCACAAATACGTTTAACCTTACCTCGTTATACCAATGTCGTCCCAAAATTACGTCAGCCTATAACAAGCGTAACGCCAGGTGAAGGTCTATATCAGTCTACAAAATATAAAGTTATAGTTAAAAAATCATGCGCGAGCAATCAAAAGACCGCACAAAATAAAATGCCTTTAAATACGACACAAAAAAAATATTTCAAAATTAGGGTACATTTTTTTTTTGAAACTGTCTACTACTACTACTACTGGTCCATGTGACGACGCTTGGGGGAGACCTATGTCCAGCAGTGGACGTCTTTCGGCTGTAATGAAGATGATGATGATGGCTACTGCGAATCTATTGATGTTAATGAAATATTGACTTTAGAATGGCAATTAAAAAAAAAAAAAATACTGATGTTTGTTTTTGCTTCACAGGTGTCAAAATTTTACAGACGAATAGAGGAACTCCGCTCCTTCAGATCAAAGAGCACAGGTACAATTGTAAGCGTAAACAAGGCGGAAGGATCTACTGGTCATGCAATAAAGCCCGTCAAGGATGCAGAGTCGCCATCGTCACTTACGATGACGTCATCATCAGGGTCAAGAATGAACACAACCACGAATAAGGAAAGAGTCCATATGGGTGGTTGTGTTCATTCTTGAACGCAAATGCGTTACTATGAAGATATCTATTTTTTTGTAAAGTGAAATATTAAGTAAGGACTTCAGCTTTTACTATGAAATATTTTTTGTATATTATTTTTAAATGAAATATGTAGGTACCTACATTCTTGGATGGAATGTGATTTTGATAGGTTACTTTGTTTGTAAGTGTTAACTAAATGTAATGGTTATAGTTTTAAAGCTTTAGGACAACTTGAGAACAGGAATACGATTATATGAATAAAGAGGCTAAATATGGGTGTTAAGAATTCTACTAACGCAAATGAAGTCCCTGGTAATATTATTTGTAAAACAATCTAATGTTAGGATACCTAACTATGAATAATAATGAAAGAAATTGCAACTAGCAGTGTATCAGATAAGTAAATGTTTAGCGTGGTTAGTAATTATTGGTTATGTTTAGCTGAATTATATAAATGAAACCAAATGTGTTTATTTTTAGAATTCATTTCGTAGATAGTCTTGTAATAATAATAATGTTAATTATTTAGTTCTTTATAATAATATATTTTTTTTATGTTTGTATTTTATTGTGGCTATCAACCATTGTTTTTTATCAACAAATAATGAAGTATCATGTTGGTTATTATGATATTTTACATTTAAATAACGCTATTACTTAAAAAATGCCTCCCAGCTCAATGAAAAATAAAACACGTAATGAAAACTTAATGATTTTCGTTTGCTTCTCTATCATATCGCCAAGACAAATACATGTTCTTCTTTTCGAGTCAAATGACTACTTACTTTATATTTAGATAAAATAATAGCTAATGTCCACAAATTTCATCTAGACTTCACGTAGAATAGCAGTATAATTGTTGCTATATTATTGTTGTATTTATTACTGAAAGCTAAATTCATAAATGTTATCCCTTTATCTCAAGAAAGTATAGCCTATAGAAAAATGTGGTTTGCTTAATATAACATTTTTGATACATCGACTACAGGTCCATCACGGGTCCTTCTGCGGTCCGCAACTGAACCGGACGGATTCGTGCCAGGGGAATGGACCGGCCAGCTGAAATGGACGACGCAAAAGTGTATCTCGTGCTCGTCTGATTTACAAAGCAACAATAATAAAAACCCAAAAGAAAGACCAAATTATCGATTGGCCGAAAACCTTGATTTTACGCTTGATTACAATAAGATTGATAAACAAGTTCCATAAAGGTGAAATTAAGGACAGGCAAGAGTTTCAGTTCCAAATTGAGCCATCCGATATGTATGAAAAACTATTAAAGCAATGGATAGGCGGAGTGATACCAATCGTGGAAATTCCATCTCCTCTGGGCGGTAAATTGAAGCTCATGCTGTTGATAATGTTCAACAGGTATACCATTCACGGAATCATTCCCGACAATCAGACTCTGGTGGATAAACTCTGGAAGGAGGTTCAAAAACAAACACCTGGTAAAGTGGTAGACTTGCCTTGAAAACAAAACCATCTTATTTCGATGTTCTTTTTATTTTTGCCATTAATTTATAACGTACCAAGTCTATGTTGCTGAAGACTGATTTATGTTCTTGTTTTTTTTTATAATAAATAATAAAAAAATATTTTTGTTCTTTAAGTTCTTCTGCCCATGTTCCCATTGTTTTTAAATTGAATATGTATGACTTCATATTATGTGTTTATTTGTTTTAGGTAACTTTACGTTTATGCTGGACTATTGGAACAATTAAATGTGCACAATACATAAGCGAAGTCTGTATTTTTTTTGTTTTCCATAAAGTATACTTATCAGTTTTTTTAAACGTACCCATTCAGGGATCCATGATGATAAGTAAGAAGATACTACAAATTCCGATAGTTACTCATAATGTTAATAAATAAATTGATTGAAAATTTATTTTTGTTTCATTATCCGTTATTTATTAAAAAAATATAATTATAAGTTCGGGAACCTTCTGTTTTAAAATTATCATGTTTTATAATATGCATTCAAAGGAGTAGTAGAGTATTTGAGACATCAAGACAAGGCAGGCCAATTGCAGTATACTATGGACATCGATTTAGCAGGCAGATTACTTAAAATGACAAAACGTAATGGAAATGTAGTAAAACAAACTCTGGTTGTAAGGCCACAATCGCCAAAAATATTTAAAATAAACATAAAGAGCAGAAAAAATACGAAATATATGAATATCATTACTATTTTCAATTTTATTACAATTTATATTTAAAAATAAATAAAATGTTCTATTTTGATAGAATTGCAGAATAATTATTTTAATAGATTGCAGAAGTGTAGCCGTTTGTATAATAATGCCACTCGAATTGTAACAGGTAGTGTGTACTTTATTAGTGTTATTAAATTTTACATATGTAGGTCGTTATATGTAGGTAATTTGGTATTCAATATTAAGCGTGCATAATAAAGAGTTATTATGTTGTATTTTCTCACTAATTATTTGTATTATAACACTAAGTCTATATTCACAACACATTCAGAAACACATTCATTCCGGTCAATCTTTCATTCCACTCACACTTTTATTCTTCATTCTAAGTTTCTTCTTGCATTCATCTTCTTGTATACTGTGTGGGTTCATTTGACTATCTACGGGCATTTTTTATTTATCATCACAGTAATATTAAAATACAAAAAATTTACAAGAGTTATGTTAATCTCAGAAATACAAAAGAAGAACATTTGTGCTGTTTAACAAAATACAGAATTCAAATGTTCTGTTTATCACAAATTGTATAAAAGTGCTGCTGATCACAGGATATACATATAGCGGTTTATCTCAGTGGAAAATAGGTGTACAATTATCAAATTATAGTTAGGGATAAAAACACAAAAGCACAGTTATCAAAAAATATATCACAGTAATATTACACAGAATAAACTTAGGTACTAACATGAAATACTGCTGGCTATACGTGCCTGTGCTGCATTCCGTGCTTAAATTTAAATATCATACAAAATACTAATGAAGCACGGTGCGCTTCAGGTTTTGTTTCGACGTATAACCGCAGTGGCTATATCTAGTGCAATATGCCAGAACCTTCTCTCTAGTTTTCTTGTCCATGAGCCCATGCAGGCTCTCCCTCGTTATTTTCCTCTCCAGCTCACATTCAAGTCGGTAGCGCTTCCTGATAAATAACGGGCATACAAGTATGTGCTGGACAGTCTCTGCCACGCCTGGATCGCAGACGCACAATGGGCTCTCCTACACTTGAAGCGATTCAAGTATTCAGAGAACACACCGTGTTTTGTCAAAACTTGCGTGAAGACGCCTTCGGGCCGCACCTGTTGTACGACACGAAAAGCCGCTATTGCATCCGGAAGAAACATTATCGTCACGGAAGCGGTCTCGCCCGACACATATCTTCGATTCCATTCATCAAGCGATTCCTAACGGATCTGTCGCTTGATAAATGAAACCGGACACTGGTCGTAGTCTGGCTTCCTCCGTAAAGACAATGCTGCCTCTTTAGCCAACTCGTCCGCTCGCTTATTCCCCGGGAGGCCCGCGTGGGCCTAGTCCAGGTTTCCTCACGATGTTTTCCTTCACCGTTGTCAGCGATGACCAAGATAAACTTAGAAAGTACATATGAATTGAAAAAGTCACATTAGTACTTGCCCGGGCAAGTACTAATGTGACTTTATTCAAACCCACGACCTTAAAACACGAGAGGCGAGGTCTTAGCCACTGGGCCACCACGACATTAACCAATCTAACTGTAAACATACGCTATGTTACTTTTGTTGTCCTGTAAGTGCGCTCAACATAACTTAAATTATTTAGATATTAAGTTTCTCATGTAAATAAATGCCATTGTAATTCTTTTGAGAAATAAAGATACACCAAAAGCAAAAACAAAAAAAAATACAATGTTTATTAATATTTCAGTTTACATAAGGGTTTTGTGCTTGGAGCCTCCTTTTAACCGAGACTCTGCTCTTCCATAATATAGCAATAATTACTAACACTATCAGTACAAGTAGTTGGTTAATTTCGCATACCTAGGAATGATCGGTAAGTAATCCTATTCTTAATTACAGTGATTTTCACGAAGTCCTGCTTTGGAAAGCCAGTCATCTTGCTGGGAGAGAATCGCTTCAATCAAAAAATAAACATAGGTCGTGTTTCCTGGTGGTGCTGTAGTCGAACCAGGAGCAGTGGCTGCAAAGCTATCATCGCCACATACAACAACAAAATCTACAGGACTAAAGGAGTCCATAATCATTTCAATGAATATTATAAGATAATTTAGTAAATATTCTGATCTTTTACCTTTAAAACCTAATCTTTAGGTACCTATATACTTAAGAATATTTTTTGATGCTACCTTTTGTTACAGACATCCTGATTGCGAATACAAAGACAGACCGACCGATTTTGTTAATAGTTTGTTATTACTACTATAAGAACAATAAATGTCAAGGAACCAACGTGGTTCTGCAAGCGAAGCGGCAAACGAGGTGCCCACTAAGTAGGATGTACAGCTTCCGTCACTACTATACACGAGATTATTCTTCATAATAAACATGCTCATAATCAATTGAGGTCTTGATTTTATAAGACATTTATTTTGGAAGAAATTAATATTTTTTTGCAGGGCTAGACATCCGTCTTGCCCAATGTCATTTGTAAAAAACATGTTATAATTATTTACCTATATATTGTTGTTGATCTGATAGCAATAAATAAAATACGTTTTATGAGATCAAAAATTGCCAACATACCTAAAGGAATGTGTAAGGAAATTCGTTAGTATTGGGTACATGCTGCACTTTAGAGAACCTAATGAACGCCGAAATAAGGTATAATAAACACATCAACACGGTCTAGGAATATTTAAAAAAAAGCGAATTACTATCAATGTGTTAATTATTTATATGACATGTATATATTTAAAAGATACGTTATTTAATATTCTACCATTTTTTAATAATGGTTAAGGTACTTCGATTAAAATTTCAGGATTTTATGGAAAAAAAATGAAGCATAGACGGAAACCGTATATGAATTAACTTTTAATTTATGAGTAAAAACTGAAAAAAATAGAAAAAACATTTAATTTGGCTTTATAAACTTGAAGTTAGTAGTCTGAGAAAGCGCCCATGATGTTCATAACACATCGGCAACGATTCGGCATGCTCAGAACAAGGTTGTCAATGTCTTGCTGCGGAATATTGTCCCATGTCCTTCTGAGGTGCGCAAAAAGTTGATCTTCTGTAGCCAGATTTTCAGGAACTTCCTTCAGAGCTCTTCTTTGCAGCATATCCCACGCATGCTCAATGGGTTTTAGATCTGGCGATTGAGCAGGCCAGTCTAAGGCCCTAACATATAACCAAGTTGTTGGTATGTAACCAAGCTGCTACCGTTCTCGCCGTGTGTGCCCGGGCATTGTCGTGCATGAGCAGGAAATCTTGCCCCATTTGTGTTCTGTGGGGCAAGATTACGGGCCCCAGCACCTGTTGGACGTATCGTTCTGCCGTCATATTGCCCCGCACCCAAACGAGATCCGTCCGTTCTCCAAGACGAATTCCTGCCCAAACCATAATTGTTCCTCCTTGGTATGGGTGAACTTCCTGAGGGTTTTGAAGACGGCTCCATCGTCCAGGAACTCGCCAAACACGCGTTTTTCGTGAATCTGGATGGAAGCCGAACCTGGATTCATCCGTGAACAGCACATTGGACCATTGCTCACGGCCCCAGTCCACGTGGTTCCGAACCCATTCTAATCGTCGTCCACGATTGCCTCTCCGTAAAGGTGGGACCCGGAGTGGTCTACGAGAGCGTAGATTGCTTTCATGCAGTCGCCTTCTTACAGTTTGGTCACTCACAAGCACTTGGTGTTCCACTCGCAGCCTTTGGACCAATTGAGTCGCCGTTGCATTTAGTTGAGCTCGCGCAGTAATTTGCAAAAATCGGTCTTGTCTGGGGGTAGTGATGCAACTTGGCCCCCGGTGCCTCTCCGCTACTTCACCTGTGGCACGATAGCGTGTCCACAATCTTGAAATTACATTTGGTGGGTCCCTATGGCCTCAGCAACATTACGCCGAACAGACCCAGCTTCCAGCATTCCCACAGCTCGTAACATCTCCGCCCTCGTCAAATGTTGGCGTTGCATGGCTACAATACCTCAATTTTAACTTTATCTTTCGTTTAAAAATAAAAAAAAACTGTAACTAAACGTAATTCGTATTGTTTTCTAAATTTCGCACAAATGAAAATTCCCTCTCCTACACATCAAGACATTTTTATGCCACCGAAACAAAAGAATTTTCAAAAATTTGAATTTGGAATTAGTCTGAGATAAATTACAAACAAATCGGTGTATTAAAGATTCCAATGCGGCCAGTACTTTTCGAGTTATTTAATTGAGTATGAAATATCCCTAGACCGTGTTGATGTGTGTACTTATGGCCATTCTTTCTCCATAGAGATTTACGTTTTTGGGCAACCAGATTCAAATTCAAAATTAAAATGTATGTGTACTCGTTATAATATAAAGAGTTCTTTTGTTAATTATGTATCTGGTAGCGAGCTATAATATTGCCGAGTGCCGTAGGATATATTCTAAGTCAAAACAAGTAATTTTACGTTAACGGAGTCGCAGTCAGAAGCTAATTTTAATTTGCTTAATTGAATTTTACATAATATAAACTGTGTTTATATACAAATTGAGTTTTTGAAGTGGGTGTGAATGGCCAAATCCGAAACTATGACTAATAGTGAAAAATGCTCAAAGGAGTCACGAGGCTATTTTGATCAAAATCAATATTCCTAGCCGATTGTCGTATGTCATAACTTCTCAGAATTTGAATCTTATTACCGACACTGCCGAATGGTTTAATAATTAAACGTGTTTTTTTTTTAATCTACGGGTTCGATGTCTGACTAGTAATACTGAGTTTTCAAAAACCTAATGATTCAGTTTTAGTTTTCATAAAAAGCAGGCCCGAGACTCTTTTTGTGGTTTTCGCTATTCATCATAGTTTTGGATTTGGCCATACACGCCTCTGGAAAACTTGGATCACTAAATGTCTAATTTGATAGATAAATAAACATAATTTTCATTGGTATTTTTTTATTATCACCCGATCATAAAAATGTTTAATTTTTATTAGGCTGCTATAAAATACAATTAACTATATTTGTTTACTTTGTAAAATAAAACCTAATTAAGAAGAGTATTTTTTCAGATTGGACACGTTCGGATATTCTAACTGAGACAAAAAAAGCAACCCTTATGCGAAGCTCGAAGTCTAAATACAAAACAGCTTATGAAAATTTCATTTTGTGGCAAAACAACAGCAATGTCCACTCATTTACTGAGGATGTATTTTTAGCTTATTTCAAAGAACTGGCCATGAAATACAAGCCAAGCTCACTTTGGTGCTTTTATTCAATGTTGAAAAGTACTGTTTGGACCACAAATGGTGTTGACCTTAAAACGTATCTCAAGCTAACTACTTTCCTTAAGGAATGCTCAGACGGGTATGACGGTCAGAAGAGCAAAATATTGTCACCAACTGACGTTGAAACGTTTTTGAAAGAAGCTCCGGATCATATTTACCTGGCAATAAAGGTCAGTAAAACTTCCATACTATTATTACAGGTTGTCCCTGCAAGAAGTGCAAAAATTAAAAGGGGTGAAACTAGACCGCAATCATTAATTGATAAAAAAATCAAGGTCTTCTAGCTTACTATTTTTCCATTTATGCACTTTGTCCAGAGACTTGTAGCGTGCTATTATTATTATTATGTACATTAGCCTGAGTAATGCCGCACCACTCATACCTAATAAGTGTTTCATTGTATCTTTGCAGGTTGCATTGATATTCGGGATTGCTGGGGGATGTAAAATAATGGAACTGAAGAATATTACTACAAAAGATATAGAAGATTACGGCAAAATGCTTCTGGTCAGAGTCAAAAATTATAAAAACAAATACCGAACGTTTCCAATTCACAGTCCATTTTATGAAATCGTAAAGAAATACGATGCTCTACGGTCAAAAAAAGCAAACAGTCCTCGCTTTTTCCAAAATTATCAAAAAGGGAAATGTACGGTTCAACCTATTGGTAGAAACAAACTTGGTTCAATGCCGAAAGAAGTCGCCAAGTATTTAGACTTACCGGATGCTGACTCTTACAGAGGACATAGCTATAGGAAAACTTCAGCTAATATAATCATTTAACTTCGTTAATATTATTTGTAAGACAACCTAAAGTTAGGATACCTAACTATGAATAATAATTAAGGAAATTGCTTCTAACAGTGTATCAGATAAGTAAATGTTCAGCATGGTTAGTAATTATTATTATCATGTTTAGCTGAATTATATAAATGAAACCAAATGTTTTTATTCTTAGAATTGATTTCGTACATAGACTTTCAATAATAAATTTACATGTTCGTCTTCTCATATCAAATGACTACTTACTTGAAATTTAGATAAAACTAGCTTTGCCCGCGGCTTTGCTCCCGTCAACTGCCTACCCTACCTACTGACCTGCCCAACTTATCTACCTGCACAGAATATTATTTACTCTAGTCAGAAGAATATCGACTTAATACAAAAAAAGTAATGACACTTTTGCTGCACGCCATCTAGTAGCACTCCAGAACACCACACCGAAACGAAAACATAAAAAAACACCTATCCATAGCTGGAACTGGAAACCGGAACCTTGGGCGTAGTAGGCCACCGCGTTTATCATTAGGTTATCCAGACGGGCAGTAGAGGCGGCAAATTTACGAACCACTTCGCACACACGTCAACGTCATTATTGACATTAGTAGTATGATTAGATACCTAAAAAAACCTCTTAAAATGTATTTCTTTTGTCTTATGCCCTAACGTACCGAATTATTATTTTTACTCTAGCCACACCTGAAATAGCCCTCGAAGGTAAGTCGTTGATTCGACGTATAGAGTTGTCATCCCCTGTTCTCGCCAAACTTCTTGGCCGCTCTGAAGTTAGCTACAATGGCTGCGCAGTAATAAACCTCATACAAAAACAGCACCGTTTCGTGCCACGAATCGGAAAGCCAAATTTAGGGCGACCCAGACTTTTGGTAATAAGTATACCTACCTACCCTACTTGATTTGCTACCTACCCTACCTACCTAACATTTTTAACCGACTTCCCAAAAAGGAGGAGGTTATCAATTCCACTGTATTTTAACTGACTTCCCAAAAAGGAGGAGGTTATCAATTCGACTGTATTTTTTTCTTTTGTGTGTTACCTCACAACTTGTGACTGGGTGTACCGATTTTAATGATTCTTTTTTTATTTGAAAGCTGGTGCTTTTCATGTGGTCACGTTTAATTTTCATCAAGATCTGATGAAGAACTTCGGAGATTTACATCGGAACTCTTCAATAAATGACTACAAATCACTCGGGATAGCTGCAATCGCATTTTTGTTGATTGTTTACACCATTTCCCAACATAACATCACACTGGTACGCTCCAAAGGGGTACGCAGGTGTGAGCAATTCATTCCACAGTTTTGTTTAAGTTTCATGTTATTAGGCTAATCTATTCTGGCTTCACTTTGGGCATTATAGGTAGGCAGCCTATAGAACTGGGCCATTATGTACCACAATTAAAAAGTGAAAAATAAAAAACTTTTTACAAAAATTACAACCGAATTCCAAACAAAAACACTACAAAGTGAAAAATAACTTCAATTTCGGAAGTCGGTGTCAAAAAACGAAGAAACGAAAATAAGAACACTGACTTCCGAAATTGAAGTTATTTTTCACTTTGTAGTGTTTTTGTTTGGAAGTCGGTTGTATTTTTTTTCTAGTTTCATTCTTCCATGGAGAATCTTGTCACCGCCATTCAGAAAATGACGTCAAATGCATAACGATATCTATCGAATATGGAGTTCAACTGCCCGAGTATCTGAATTGCGTGTAATGTGATATTTTACTTCTTGAAAACTTTAAATTCATCTAACTTTTGATAGACTGAACCGATTGCGATGAAACGAAACCTAAGTAATACTTTAAGTTACGCATAATTTTGATGTATAAAAGTTATCTACATTGGTTTTGTACATCTACACAATATAATTAACTTTAAAGCGCCATGGTAGGTCTTTGTTATCACTTAGATCTTCTAAACGACGCGACTCAATGGATGTTAATGCAGCTTTCGCAATCACATAAAATATTTCACCGAAATGTTTTTGTGTGTATTAAAATATTATTAATTTATATATTTTTATTTTAAAATTCACATTTTTGCATTGTAAATTTCTTACATTTAAATAAACATAATATAAAATATGCATACAGTAAGTTAGGATAACGATAAATAAAATAAAATTACGCAAACCGAGGCAAGGTTTTAATGTAAGAAGAAAAAAAGTTTTGTCAAGTGCTCTTTATAACAATTCCTTAAGATCAAAAACAAACCTCAGTTTCATTGACGAAATCAATTACGTCCAAGTGAGTATAATACACTGTTACCACCATCTTTTTTGTTTTGTGTTCAAGAATTATTAGATAAATTAACTTAATACTTATTTTTTAATTTATTGTGCTATTACTTGTAATAAAGTAGTTTGAAAATAATATGGACTTTACTTTTTCGAATGCGGACACAGTTTCGTTTCAAAATTGTCAGTTCAAGTTCTAACACTATTGATTTACCTCTTTTAGTTCTGATATATACTAAGACGCGCTATGGTAAGCCGGCGATCCAGGTGGGGAAGTACAGGTTTAACCGGATCAACCGCAGTTCTGGAACAAATCTAATAGCTTTATCAGAAACCATAATTTTCTAAAATTTCAGATCCTCGTTTTGGGAAATCTATAAGAGGGAATCCTGTCATCCTGGTCGGCCATTTTAGATTCAATAAGGAGCGCTCCATTGGGGTCAAGATTCGGTGGACCTGCGTAAAGAAGAGGACTCTTAGATGTACGGCATCCCTGATGACCGTTGATGGAGTTATCATCAAATCTAATGGAGAACATAATCATCAATAATGAAGTTGCAGACTACATACATCTTTTTATAACATCGATGACGAGAATTACATAATTATATATAGGTGTTTATTTAGATTAATAATCATTAATCAGATCATTAAATAATTAGTTGAATATTTTGTTAAGTGGTCGAAATTGTAAAGATCACAGTAATGCTAGAATGTGTTAATTTGATATTAACGTAGTTATGTTTAAATATAAACAATAAATCCATCAATAAACAGTTGATTTTTCTTTGGGTCAACTAGACAACTTGAATTAACAAAAACACGAGTTTAGTCAGGGTCACTCGAGAGTTTCCAGATTTCGACGATTCAGAATTACTTCCAGTTTTCTTGAAATCGAAGTTCGGGAATCTGTTCATAGAACTAGGCGGCTATAGATACAACAGCGATCAGACAGAGCCGGTCGTCGGGCAAACTGGCGGTGTATGATAAAACGTCGACTGCTCTGTCCAGCGTCCATTGTGACTATATGGATCAAGATGTCATAGATATAAGGAATTGTCATAACCACTGACATGATCGTTCGATGAACTCGCATCGCTGATTAAATCTGGGCGTTTTCTTATACAGTTGTAAAACCACAACAAGATACCGCCAAATGACCATGCGTGCAACATCATGTTATGGAGCTTTTTATAAATTGAAGAGAATGCTACGTTACAATGCAACTTTCGTTAGAATGCCATGTTATAATGACATTTGTCATATAAATTATGTTCTATATGAAAGAAACAATAAAATTCTAATGTTTGTATTGTCAAAATAAATTTAACAAATGAATTTATTAAAGAGAGCATTAGTGGCCCAGTGGTTACGGCCCCGACTTACGAATAGTCGTGGGTTCGAAATAAATTACACATAGTAAAGCGACTGCTCGCGCTTTACTATGTGTAATTTATTTCATCACCACTGCTCTCAAAACTTTGAAGGAAAACATCGTGAGGAAACCGGCATGACCTAGAACCAAAAATTCAAAGACATGTGACATCTACCAATCCGCACTGGGCCCGCGTGGCGTATTATAGCCCACCCTCTCTATGAGAGGTGGCCTATGTCCCAGCAGTGGGAACATTAAAAGGATGATGATGATGATTTGTTAAAAAGTTATTTTGACAATTATTATTATAAGTCTATACGTGAGCATTTGTAACTGGCTATCTGTTGACTATGTTTTCTTTTTATTTATTAGCTGTAAATCTTCCATGTACTAAAATAAATAAATAACTTCCCGTCTCACGCTTTTATTAGTTCGCCGGTAAACTATCACGTGTTACTATTTGTTTGCCGTCGCTCTCGAGTTTTGTTTTTCACAATTGTTAATCTGTCATTTCTTGATTCTGAGCTGAGACGAAATCATTTCGCTGCGGTAAACCGACCATTAACATTTCAGCGTGTATATGATGGAATATACCAAATAGACGAACCGTTCACTTGAACTGTAAAAAGGTTGAATATTGGCAAATATGTTAGAAACATGTTAAGAACGATTGACTTTTTCCTGCAGTGCCGTTAACTTAGGTACACCTAGTCTTATTTTAAATCGATTGCTTCTTTGATATTTAAAAAATATATATTACTTACCAAAACACCTGAATTTGGTTCGCGACTGACATACCATACCTAGTATGAACCATGATATGAACACGTACCATGAGTGCTGGTTGGAGATGGCGCGGGCAAAGAATATGTGGAAGGACTTGAGGGAGGCCTTTGTCCAGCATTGGGACAGAATCTGCTAGACAAAAAAAGAATGATAGAGGTAAAATGTTTTAGTCCTTATTATATACAGTATGACATTGTATGTGTGGTACTTAGGCAGAATAATTAAATAATAGCTCTAATAAATTGCAATACCAATTTTTATTCTAAAACCACTTTAATGAATTCGTCGCGTCTATAAATTAATTTTTTTTAATCAGATTCATGCCCCTTATTTAATGTATTTTATGCACATCACTTAACTTAGATCTCATAATTATTTGTATCTTTTAAAACCGTCGATTTAATAATAATAAGCCTATTAAGTTAAGAGTAGTAAATGAATCCGAATATCTGTGTATTTGATTTACTTTAATATAATGTAAAAGTACAAAATAAACAATTTATTTATTTGGCTTTCTTTAGATTCTGTCTACTACCGTTTTGTACAAACTATCAGCAAGAGTGTGAAAAAATGATGAGTGTCTCCAATTTCAATTTATTATTTTCGTATTTGGCGGATTCGTTTTTGTTTATGTATGTTATACTTTAGTGTTTGGATACATAACCTATTCTATAATTGAAGTTTGATCCTCAGTGCTATTTTATTTTTGTTTTAAATGTGATATTACTTTAAAAAAAAGACTTGGTGATCGTTAATTTTTCATATCATTTTTATAATAAATTATCTTTTGTTTTCAGATGTCAATTTCGTAATAACTAAGCGTGGTGGATTTTCTCTTATATACGACGGTCAGGGGTACTACAGAAATAAAATCCAAGGTCATAAGGAGTACTGGATTTGTAAGAAAAGGCCGGATGGTTGCAAAGTGACCCTTATTTCCAGTAACAACACCATATTAAACGTTAGGGGTGAGCATAATCATTGAGTGAAGTTTTCCACGATATTTAATTGTTTGTAGTAGTTTATGTGTAGATAGGTCAAGATAAGGCAATATCTTTTCGATCTTTATATTTATAGAATTGTAAATAGTAATTAATAGTGTGCAAATATTTTTCTGATGATGAAAGATAATTCAATTTAAAAAAAACAAAGATAAACATATTTTTTCTTTTATTGTGCGTACAGCTAAGGAGTGGAATTCCCTGCCGGAGTCTGTATTTCCTGATAGCTACAACCTGGGCGTTTCTAAGTCAAGAGTGAATAGGTTACTTCTAGGCAAGCGTGCTCCATCGTCGACCACATCATCGATTACCATCAGGTGAGACAGACGCGAGCCTAACAATGATAAAAAAAAATACGATAAATCGATATCTAAGCGAATATATTCGATATGTTTGCGATAAAAGTTGATAGCTTTGGCAGTTGAGACCACTTAAAATTGTTATGATTGGATCGTTAGGACGTAGCAACCGAATTTGTCGTACAGCGATAGCTATCTTTGTCGTGACTGCAGGCCTCGGGGCGACGTCATTGTAGATATAAATAAGATGGCACGCAAGGTTTTCTACTCCTTTTCTAAATCTGTGATTTTAACCAAAATTTTTACTGAAATATTGGTTAAAACCATAGAAAAGTTGCGCACATTTCGCAAGCTATATTACATACATAGATACATAAATACAAATACATACATAAACTCACGCCTTTTTTCCATGGGGGTAGGCAGAAACTACAGAACGCCACCTGCTACGATCCTTACATACTTCTTTTGCTTCACTCACAGTCATACGGTATATTATGTATAGTTTATTTTTATTTTTTTATAATATAATTAAATTAAAGTTTTTTTTTAAATTGTGTTATAATTTACTGATTTCTGACGCAGTGACATAAGGCCGATATCATTTGTTAAAAAAAAAATGGATTTAGTATTATATTTTACAATTTATATTTTTTGCAGCATCAGAGTTTTTTGGTACAACAACGTACGGCAAGTGTTCTTTATGCGTCGGGTTGAATAGGTATACTGTGCATCAGAACGAGGGTCCGAAGACCAGGTGGCGGTGCGTGAAGAAGAACAGCGGCTGTCAGGCCTTTGTAATGACCATTAACAACATCATAATCAAACAATGAGAGGACCATTATCACCCGTAAATCTTCATCACTCGACTTATCAACAAAGTTAGAAACGGCAATAATTAGTGCTCTCTCGGGTCGGCACAAACTGAGAGGATAGAGAATTGCCGTGGTAAATAATATTGTCCTGTCAGGTAGGTGGTCGTGAGGCTTATTGGCCAAGATGTGTTCGACGTATAAGTTAAGGGGCTCGGGAAGGTTTTATGGACTAGTTACTTTCTATGGCCATGTAGTTATTGATGTGCTGATATTAATGCACAACTAAAAACTGACACTAATTTACGCGAGCCGCATTGGTTTGATAAAAATCTACCTATTGCATGTTCGTACTTTTGTATGAACATTCGTACTTTTGCACAAGACAGCCGGGTTCGCACCCCGGTGTTTAGGGTTCCGTTCCCGAAGGATCTAAACAGAGCCCTATTGCTGTCACTCACGTGTCCGTCTGTCCATCTGTCTATCCGACTGTCTGTCCGTCGTCAGTCATAAAACTTTATTCCAAAGAATTTTATCTTCCCATTGAACTATGAACTTGAAATGTGGTGATAATGTTTATTATAACGTATATTTTATTAAAAAATACCAACGTATTCTACATTTCGTACGGAACCCTAAATGTTTGAAGTCCAACACGCACTTGGCGGTTTTATACTAAAATGCGATGCAGGCCGATAGAGCTCTAATGTACGCTCAGCGTAACTTTTTCTAAAATCAATTCTAAATTATATCTAGCATTTTTTGTAGCAATCAATTTATTTGTGTCAAAGGTGCCAAATGAATCTAGAAATAATTTTGATCAAGCCATCGTTACAAGTGGTTCTAAACTTTTTTAATGTTTCATAAAATAACCGAATTAATTCAATTCATTTTTAATCATTGCTAACTTAATTATAGAATACTAATATTTTAAAAGATTATAAGACACTTGTAATTTTTTTGGCAATAAAAGTAATCTATACATGGAGTTTTGTATTTATTTTTATGTAAAGAAACGTTGAACTACTCTTACTTATTGCACAAATACGGTCCGTGGCGGTAGTGCGGCGGAGAGTGCGTGAAATAATTTATATTTTTTTCAAGGTTTTTGTTTTTTTATTGACAATCAATCACGTCATTATAGAGTTGCGCCTGCACGATGTGCAGTACCAGACTATCATTACCACACAGAGGAATATTAGGATCAACTGGCACCTAAGAAAAACGAGGGCCAGGCAAAACCTGGCTTTGTATGAAAAAGTTTTCTAATTCGAAGGAGTCAACGGATTTTGTGGAAGCATCAAATACTTGGTCTCGTATGTATTCCATGAAGTGTTCAGGAGGCTTTAAGCAATTTTTTTGGTGTAACAAAGTTAAAAAGAAAGGATCGCAGTGTGCTGCTGAACTTTAAGTATTACATGGAAATGGTAGTTTCTATTATTCCGGTTCTGAGCATGATAACGATAAAATTGGAAAACTCAGAAAAAAATGGATAATCGTTTTCACCGTCTTTAGAACGAAAATAGTTACATTTACAACCCTTTGGTTTTAACAAACTGTGGACAACTATATTTAGCATTTTGTCTTTAAAATTGTACGGGCAAATTAGTTTTATTGTTAAAGTTTTAGACCACTTGTTTGTATTTATATAAAAAATAATACTAATTGATTGCTACATCATAACTGCTATTGGTTTGTTCAAATTTCTGTCGAAAATGACTTTGAAATAAATGACTTTTTACAAAACATAACGTTGTCACTGTTTTAATAATAAAATGAGATTAATGTTACTGTAAAATATATTATACCTTAGCTAGTTCAGTAATGCCTGACCCACATTGGTCCTGCTTTTCGGTATCTGACACCAGACTGATTCGTAACTGATCGTATTTTGTTACAGAAAACGGAAATAATGTCACACAAAAGCTAGAACTGGAAAACACGAAAAACATAGAAAACAAGAAAGTACAAAACGTGACACAAATTCAAATAGAAACCATGAGAGGAATAGAAATCATAACAGAAATAAAAAAGAATAGAGAAATGGAAAAAAATCGAGAGGAAGAGAAAAAAAGATCAATAGAAAAAAATAGAGCAATAATGAGACAAATAGAAAAAAATATAGAAGAGGAAAGAAACCGAGACTTAGATAAAATAAGAGAAACGGAAAAAAGGAGAGCAAGGAACGAATACACAAGAAAACGTTATAGGAAACTAGTGGAAGAAAAACAAAAAAAGATGGAAACAAAATTAATGAAACAAATAGAAAAAAACCGAGAAAAGGATAAAAATCAAGAAACAGAAAAAAAATACGAAATAGACATAAATAAAGTAATTCAAAAAAATAAAGAAATAGAAAAAAATAATGATAAAGATAAAAATAAAAATAAAAATGAGGTAAAACAAGTAATATACGAAGATGAGGATTTTTACGAGGAAGTTGACGATAGTGTTGAAGTTCAAGAAGGATTAATTATAAAGAGCAGATTTGGAAAGCAAATGCTTATTGTCAACGGCAACAAATTCTTCAACGAGAGGGAACGTGGTTGGAAGATTGAATGGAGATGTTCCAAACAGTATCTTGGCTGTAAAGCTAATATTGTGACTGTTAGGGAAAGAATCATTCGTCATCAGGATGTACATAATCATAGTAGTGGTCCTGACTGTATAAAATATAGTAATAGTTCAATGAACCCATAAGCTTTATACATTGATTTAACGTGGACCTTATGAATATAATAATCTTTTTAAGATTATTCGGGCAGACGGTATTTGCCTAAAATCAAGAATCCTTTTTTATTTATTTTTTATATCAAGACCAATCTAGAACCTGTAAGTTATCTCTTTATCCGAAATGCATATGTAATGGAATTGCGGTAGGGATTTGTTAGTTGTTAGTTATCAACTAGGTACGATCAAAGCCGTTTAAAACAACATTGAAATGACCGTTAAAAACTTTCATTATAGCCGATAGTCGTTATAAGCATCACATATGTCCTTTTAACAGAAGCTTTACTTTCCGTCGTTCCCAGTACGTCGTTTTAAGTGAAGTGGCTTCTTCTTCTTTTTGTGTGAGTATGTGGCCACCTCTGGAGTCAGAGTTAATTAAGTTGCCTCTTGGAACCACACAGGTCGCTGACTTGGCATTTGCAGACTTATATTAACTATATAAGTCCAGGATTCCTCAAGATGTTTTCCTTCACCGTTGCCTGTCATGTCCAAGATAAACTTATTAATCTTAGAAAGTTCATATGAATTTGAAAAAGTCACATTGGTACTTGCCCGGATTCGTACCCACGACCTCATGCACGAGAGATGAGGTGTTAGCCACTGAGCCACCACGACTTTTTCCATCCTACATCCATTGAAGTCGCTATAAATAGTTTTGACTATATCTATTAAATACGTTTTCCTCGTTTTCATCAAAACTTAACGACACCTAAAAATAATGTCTAAGCAAAAGCTCACTGGTTTGGCATTCCGCAACCGCGCTATAAGATTTAGACATTAAATTTCTGTGTCGTCTTGTGTCTAGAAAACGGGCCTTAGTGTCGTAATTTGTATTTAGTATTAATATTAGCGACAAATCAGTGTATTACGGAACAATATTGTAAGTTTATAAGAAAATATTGTTAGGATCTGACTATATAATATTCTATAAATTTGCTGAAATATTTTCTACTGCTTTGCAGGTATTTGCATACCGAAGATACCAAAGATTGAATTCATGTTTTATTATCTCATTAACTTTTAAATATTGTATTCATGTTTTTGCTAACACTAGGCGAAACTTAAATAAATTGTCTAAGTAAAAGCGCACTGGTATTGCGTAACCACGCTATAAGATTTAGACATTACATTTATTTGTCGTCTTGTATGGCATTGCTATTGTGTATGTAGTATGATTTGCTACAAATCAGTGTATTACAGAATGATATTTGTACGTTGATGAAAAAAAATGGTAGTAACTAATCTTTTATTTAACATTGTCTACATTCGTCTAAATATTGTCTGTCGATTTGTAGGAATTTTATACCAAAGATGTATTGCTTAGTGCTATAATATTTATGAATAAATACGTAGTGAAAAAAAACTAATCACTGTATATGTTGATTACATACAACATAACATACTATCAGGAATACGGTTGGGCAGAGATATAGAGAGTTAAACGTGCCGATTTTCATAATATATAAAATTGAACTAAAAGCATATTGTATATATTGTGTGGCTTACGCACATATTTAAATAATGATTATTGGCGTTTCTGAATAGTGATATTGTTTTGTGCATCGTTAAACAGCTTACCAAAGCATTTTTTTTGAGATCGACCGGAAGGGAACGACTTACCCCGCAATGGGGCTGGTTGTTCCGTCGTTTCAATTACAAAGTTTTCCTTCAGAAATTAAATCTCAGTTTACATACGCTATAAGAGTGGTTTGTAGTTCGACAATATATGTGATAATTAGTTTAGTAAAACAGTTGACAAAAATCAAGGCAAAAGTATATTATTCTGTGCGGTTTGTTGTGCCGTACAATTTAGATTTTTTTCTATAAACCTACAATAATGGAAGTAACTAAAACGGTTCCTGCAACGATATAGTGTTATAACGTTTCGCGACAAACATCATAAGAATCGCTCCGGTTTTACTTGCGTTCCTATTCTCATCGGAACAAATTACTCCTGGCACTTTTAGACCCGCTTTCCCCTACCTATAGTATACAGCCACCTTTCGCACATTACGTTTAATTAATGCGTAATGTAACCGTAGACTAATTTCTATAAAAAGGTGGTCAACACATTGACGCGCATTGGGCGCGGCATGCATTTGTCTGTCTTTGGCATGCCTCTCAATTTTCACTGACCTGAAAAACCCTATATATGGAAAGTATCACTTGAATTTTGAAGTTATTCCAAAACGCTTTTGAAGTGATTATTAGACTTGTTGAGTTTGTGCATCACTGTCTTCAACTATTTTACACAAATATATGCTGATAATCTTATTTATTTTTAGATTTCTTGGTGAGGACATCCCGAGGTTGTTTTCTGATGGTGAACAACCACAAGTACCATAAAAAAAGGCAGAGTCATCATAAAGTTGAGTGGAGATGCGCGAAACGCAAGACTGTTGGCTGCAGGGCTGCTGTCACCACCATCTATCGCGATATTGTGAAGAGAGCTGAAACGCATAATCATGAGTAGTTCCCTCACACCCAGTTTCTCGAAACAAATTATCGAAGCGTCACAAATTGAAAGCATTTCAAGTGATTGGCTCTATTATGTCAGTCACATACATACATTTAGGACGTTCTGGCAATTGTTTTCACTGATAGATTATCATTTCGTCAAGACAGTAAGGCCAACTTGAACTGGGGGGTGACCATAAGCTCTTAGAGTTAGGCTATTTTAAGTGTGTGTAAGGGATAGATGTAACATCACATCACGTGACTTGTATACATCTGTTCCTTATGCACACTCAAAATAACCTACTCTAAGAGCTTATGGTCACCCCCCTGAGACGTTATTAGTATTATTATTTATTTTGTCTCGTTAAGCCCAAAATGTTCAGACATATTTAACTTGTTGCATTAGCTTATTCTTGGTTATTGTTAAACTAATCCTGACCTAATTAGAACTTATTTCTGTTTTTAAGTTAGTATTAGTACTTAGTAGTGTTCCTTTATTTCTCAATTGGCACAGTATGAGAGTACACTCATACTGTGCCAATACAGATAAAATAGATGTTTTGGAGTAACTACTAAAATTAACAAAATTATAATTTTCTTGTGATTGGGCGCTGATGAATATGTGTTTAGTTTTAAGTTAAATATTTTAAAGTTTGTGAGACAAACTTGGCCCAAGATAACCAAAGACAGCACAGCGGTTTGGAAGGAAAAAAGGCAGGCCTATGCTCAGCAGTCGGCTACAGAAAAAATGTGTTTACTAATATTATTCTCAGTGTATCTACATGGTAAATAATAAGTAGTAATAATAAGTAAACTTATGAAATATGGAATCTCACATGGAAAGCAGAATGTTTTATTTTGTACCTACAGCTAGAACATAAAAAAATACTTGACTGAAATGAATTATTGTTACCTTACTTGTGATTAAGCATTTATTTTTAGCAATTAGCATTCTTGTATTATTTATCATGATAAGTTATATTCATTATAATTTCAAATTAATGTTATCTTGCATTTTTTTTGTAAATCTTTGTGTTACGGTGTTTTTAATAAATTGAATAAATGGACAAGTGTTATTTTTTAAGAAAATACTTAGAAATTCGTTTAAGCTGCTGGGAAAAATATAGACAAAAGGTAAAAGCCACTTGGTATATTATAAGTTATTTAATCATTGTTATCTTAATCTAACTTAATGAGAGTTATATATTGTATTTTCCTTTCAGAAAAGCATCATTTCTTCATAAAATCTGGGCGGCAAACCTTGTTGGTATTAGGTGACGTCAGATACAACAGATATAAGGAAGGGAAGGAAAGGACCTTCTGGAAGTGTGCAATGAAAGGGTGCAAAGCGTCTGTCATTACTGTAAAGAATGAAGTTTTACAGTTCAAGAATTTTCATAACCATTAAAGTGTGTAATTTTTATCGCTCTGCTTTATTAAATATGGGAAATTATTAACCGGATGAAAAATATACTGAATGGGCGACTATAATACCAAGTAACTATTTATCCGGTTTGAGTAAAACCTTTTAGGAGGTTTTGCTGCGGTAATAATATTATTACATACTTTAATTGTATTTGGGGTTCAATTTTTTTTTTATTTTAGCATATTATTCTTTTGAAAATAGCTGAACAACCATCGAAGTGGAATCGCTGTGCAGTGAAGGAGTTCGGGTGTATTCGTGTTTTCAACGAATTTTTCCAAGAGCGAGCGAAGCGAGCTCGGGAGCTTGGAGAACCCCGACACGGATAGCTTAGGTTCGAAGGAGATGACGGGAGCTCAAGTGAGCGAGCAAAGCGAGTGAACTTAGCTCCTGTCATCTCCTTCATGTTAGGTTACTTTAGACCCTGCTGACGCAGTCGCTGTTTTAAATATTTGTATTCGCCTACCGTTTGTCGCCCACTTAGTATTTCAGTAAGCCATATTTGGTATTTTTTACACCTTTAATTTGAATTTATTTTCACTCGTTTAAAGACTATCCTTAAAATATCACTATTATTAATATTATTACTGCTGCTCGGATTATATTCTCAAACCTAATAATTATATCTTTAACCGAGCAGCATCTAAGTATGTACTTTTCTTAGTGTATAAATTATATTTAATCTTAAATAGCAGTTAGTCTATACATATTATATAAATAATAGTGCACCGATCTCAGTAGATACTGTTGTGATATCTTATGAATTCTGGAAATTTATGGTCTAAATCTTTTGGTCTAAGTAAAACTTATAATATATCTATGTTGATAAAGAAAAGATCTTAGTACATATACGTATTTTGTAAGCATTTTGACTCCTAACGATCTCAATAATGTGTTTAAATGTATTTCGACCATGTGATTGTATTTTGAACTGTTTATTGTTAGGTGTTTTGCGTATCCTTAGATTAGCAGTGGCCTATAATACACGAGATGATTTTATATAAATCTAGTCTCACTTGTATTATATTTATTGGTGTTTTACTGTAGGCAGCGTTATGTGGCGCTATTTTATGAATATTAAATCAAGTCTTATTTAATAACCTCCTGATTGTATTTCTAGTTCGCATCCCTAGTTTAAAACTGCTTCATAAAACTATTCATGGCTATTACAGCGTGAACTAAGTAGATTCTTTTGTTTATTTATTTCTAGGGTTGCGTACCTCAAAAGGTAAAAAAGGAACCCTTATAAAATCACTCTGTTGTCCGTCTGTCTGTCCGTGTATCACCACCGATTTTCTCAGAAACGGGTGGACCTAGCAAGTTGAAATTTTTACCAAATACTGAGGTATATAGCCCCTATTAGGTGTATATCAAGGTCCTGAGTCAACACGATAAAAAGATATGGGTAAATTTAGATTTTCGGGAAACTTCTAAGTACCAAAATTTACCTTAATTGACAACTCTTTTTTTTCGGAATTTAATCTTTACTTGTGCTGTGAGACCTTGCTTTTAACCAAAATTGTCAATTCTAGGTCAACCGGAAGTACCCTATAGGTTTTGGATCGAAAACCTATATTGTAGTGCCCGTTGACATAGAATCATGAAATTTGGCAAAAAGTAAGGTACAGTACATATAAGGAAAAATTACAAAATTTCCAAAATATAATAATTTTGAAAATTAAATGGTGTCCCCATACATACATAGTTGACGCCACCCTGGGTACGGAACCCTTCGTGCGCGAGTCCGACTCGCACTTGGCCGATTTCTTTAGGCCGCGTAGTTTTCGACTTTTGTCGAAAAAGTTTTCTCCGAAGTTTGCATAGAGAAAAACTCTGAAATTGTTCTATATGGTAGAAGTTTATATAAAAATTACAGGAAAAATAAAACAATGTCTCTAAATAGCACACTTTATGAGAAATTATCAAGAAAAATTACATTAGTTCCGCTATCGGTCAAGAGATGGCGCTGACATAAAACTGCAATATTCTACACCGCAGTGTTAAAATTGTCTGAAGAAAATAGGCCATACCGATGAAAATTTAATAATTTTTCACAACCAAAAAGTCCTCCTTCCTACCTTCTCGCAGGTTGCTTTGGGTGAAAAATTAAAAATAAAGATATAATAGTAAACTTTTATTCAATTTGTGTGAATCAAATTAAAACTGGCTATAATATTTTGATAAAAATAATAAAAACACGTGTAAGAAGTTCCCACGTGTTTTTTTTTAGATTTGATTAACCATGCCACGTCGGCAGTCGCGTTTTTTAGGGTTCCGTACCCAAAGGGTAAAAACGGAAGACTCCGCGTTCCGTCTGTCTGTCTGCCTGTCTGTCACCAGGCTGTAAATCATGAACCGTGATAGCTAGTCAGTTAAAATTTTCACAGATGACTTATTTCTTTTGTCGCTATAACAACCAGTACTAAAAACATAAAATAAATATTTAAGTGCTAAAAGCTCCCATACAACAAACGTCATTTTAATGACTTTTTTTTTGCGATTATGGTACGTAACCCTTCATGCTCGGCGCATTTTTTATACTGACCTATGTTTCAATCCTTCAAAAAGTGATATCTATAAATTTTATTGGTACGGAACGGTGAATAAGAAAAGCCCAATCTGAAAATGAGTCTTGCTCAAGAAAATAATAATACACACATTTTATATTTCTTGCAGGGTTTGCTATAGCGCCAGTTTCTGAATTAAATATTTTGAATTAAGAACGTCTGATACCCCAGCTTTATTGTTAAAAGTCAGGTTTTATGTCTAAAATTGACTTGAACAGATACTCAACTTCAGAAATCGAGGGTTAATGTATTAATTTGCTTTTTCCAGAACAAGCTACAATTGCGACGAACTCGCATGGCAATATAATGTTACTTTATCGTGGACAGAAGTACTATAGGGATCGTCGTAATAAGAAGACTTCTGAAATTGCTTGGAGATGTAGCAAGAAGAATAATATGTGTCGGGCCACTGTCACAACCTTAAATACTTTCGTTGTTGATTCCTATAATGTGCATAATCATAAGTAAAGATAGTTATCTTTACTTATGATTATGCTATCGACATCCCGATAAGTGCCTTATCGGTGGTACCATCAAGTCAACCGCCTGATGGTTTGATAATCGGATACATTTAAAAAATTCTAGCTGGCGACTTTAACATTATAGTACCTTTTACACAGCCTCACAGGGACAGACAAAACATGCAATGGTAGAAATATAAGGTTATGAATGAGCAATACGGAAGAGATGCTGCTTTTGTTATCAACGACTAACTTCTAAGGACACGGCTCTCGCTGCCCAAATAAAAACTGAACGCACTAACACATTTTGTAGTAGCTGTAATTATAAACCTATTATGTGTTTGACATGTTTTAATACTATTCATTGTTAAACTGTGTTGATTAAAACGTATTTAAATCCATTATTTACTTCCATTTTTTTCAATGCAAATCTTTCTCCGGATCATTTTTGGTGATTGGTACCTCAGGATGGTTTCTGTAGAATAAAATAAACGTATTTAATAATTTAACACACTTCAAGACACACACATCAGTGCTGTCCTTGCACTTGTACTAGGAAATCCTGTATTAGAGGAGCCAGGTTGCTTATGCCCGCCCCCATGCTTCATCCGCCTGGGAATAATAATTAACATGTTCTGCCTCTTTCAGCTAAACTAATAAAAACATCTGGGAATCGTACATCTCTTCTTGCTAATGGGTACCTGTATAATCGCAGGCACTACGCCAGGGCTGGAAAATGGGGCTGGTATTGTACGAGGTACCACCATGGGTGCAGGGCTTCTGTGATCACCGACGAACGCCTGGTCATCGATGCTTTCCAAGGGGAACACGATCATACATCTCCGCAGTTGCTCTCTAAGTTTCTTATGAGGCTGTACCCTTGCTGATTGGCTTACCCTTTTATTTTGCATGTAATCCCCGAAGCCAACCAAGTTCTTTTGACAGTTAAGAAAGTGTGTGATTGTTATTTTTTTATATAAAAGAAGATAAAGAAAACAAAGAAACTCTTTTTAAATACATAACGCGGCTCTCCAACTGCCTTAATATTATCTTGAGTCCTGGCGACGTGCGGGATGTCTATCGCGTACCTAATAAGAAAGATCCAGCGAAGTCAACGGTGATTGTGGAGCTTTCCAATACTTTAATCAAAAGTAATTTTCTGGCCTCTGTGAAAAGCTTCAACAAGAGCAAAGAGCTAAAAGTCAGCCATTTGGGAATAGAGAAAAACTCGTCACTACTTTTTGTTTCGTAATCTCTCACTGCTAAAACCAGGCGTCTTCACTTCCTCGCAAGAGACTTCACCAGAACTGAAAAATACAAGTATTGTTGGACATCAAACGGTAATGTGTACGTCAAAAAACAGGACGGTGCTGAATATATACGTATTAGCGATGAACAGCATATAAATAAATTGAGACAGTCAAAGTGACTAGAATTGCTAAAAGTATTAATTACATGCATGCTAAAGTATTGTTGTTCTGTCATTTATGTTTATGTATCATTCTTCATTCAAATCATTAATGTTGCTCACAATCTACACTTACACTTAGTTACACAATTCATACTTCATAATTACAAATGCTATCACAACCTCACTAGTGGGAAAAGTAATACAGAAATGCCCTTAAATTGGCCTCCATATAGAAAACATGATATAGTGCATAATAATTTACTGACCTACTTACTTGCTTGTCTCACTTTATGTTTGGTTTTGATCTGTCAAAATTATATTGTAATTACAACAATGAAACAAATACAAATACAATACAAATACAATGTACAAATATGATATAATAAGTTTTCATAATAGGGTCAATAGTAGAACATTATGCCAACCAATCTTAATAACGGTTTCGATTAGTTTGTGCTGGTCAATATTTCACTGTAACTATCTAGTTTATTTAATACCTAGTAATACTTTCGCTAAAGCATAATGTCAGATAAAACCTTGTTTCTTAAAGATATTGAAAGCACGCATCTTTCAAATTGTATTGAACTCGATACCCCCGATCTTTGTAAGGAATACCTAGATGTAGCTCATAGAAAACTTACAATACTGTCTCAGAATATACGCAGTATTAATAAGAATTTCGATACACTACTCATATTCTTGCAACGCTTAAAATTTAAGCCCTATCTTATACTACTAACGGAATGTTGGTTTGATGATGCCTTTAATGGTATAAGTCTGGAAGGCTACAACTGTAGTTATTCTAAAAACTACATCAACAAAAACGACGGCATTGTAGTGTTTTCGAAATCGGAGCTGTCTGTTTCTGTAACAGAGCCCCTTTTCCACACTGCCAATTGCTTACAAGTAGATGTTGATCAATCATACTCTGTTATAATTATCTATAGATCACCTTCGTTTCATAATATAAGTGACTTTTTAACTTCTTTGGAAAACGTCCTAGGTAATTGTACCAGCCAGCATTGTGCATTGCTTGGTGACATAAACATTGATATTAAAGAAACATCCACTGATCCGCGCGTTGATGAGTATCTAAGTCTTTTAACTCATTATGGATATGTTCCTGGCCACACCTTTCCAACGCGTGGTACAAATAGCTTGGACCATTGTATGATTAAACTTGCCTCTACAACAATTGTTTGCCACTCAGATATAACAGATCACAGCACAGTATTGTGCATCATGGGATCATCGTTATCTAAGGACAAAAAAACAAAAACACGACCTGTATAACAAAACCAATGTTAACGAAGCCGCGATAATCTTTATTGAAAATTTTAATTTAGTCCTTGATAAGAATAAACATACACGTAAAGTGACTTGTGCAAATGTGATCGTTAAGAAGTGGATAACGCCTGGCCTCTTGAAGTGCATCAGACTCCGCGATGAGTTGCATAGTAAAGCCAGGAAAAATCGTAATGACCAAAACTTACAGGAAAAATACAGACTTTACAGAAATTATTGTAATAACATACTACAGCAGCAAAAAGAACAATACAAACGGAAACTCATAACTGATAATCAAAATAACTGCAAAAAAACGTGGGACTCAATTAAAACTATCTGTAATATTGGTAAGGTAGTCAATAAAAATGAAGACTTACTCAAAATAAAACCTAATCCTACAGAGTCACTGAACGAAGTAAATGACTATTTTAGTTCCATAGGCGAACAGTTGGCAAGTACGGTTCTAAAGAGATTAGGTCAATCTGAAATTGAACTGGCTAACAACTACAGTTATGATAGAAACGCCTCATCAGATTCACTATTTCTCTCACCAACTGACGAATTGGAAATAGTTAAATTAATAAGTACGCTAAAATCTAGTTCAGCTATAGGGCACGACAATATTAGCAACGATATGCTTGAACTGACAAAACATGTTATAGCAAGACCTATAACATACATTTGCAACCTAAGCATATCCTCTGGTATAGTGCCTAATGACTTGAAAGTAGCGAACGTGATACCAATACTGAAAGCAGGTGACTCATATCAACCAGCAAATTATAGGCCTATCTCACTTCTGAGCGCACTGTCAAAAGTAATTGAAAAGGTGATAAATATAAGGTTACATAAGTATCTCGACCAAAACAGTCTTTTGGCCGGGAATCAGTTTGGTTTTCGCGCCGGCATGTCCATGGAGGATGCTGTCACGCATCTTGTAGATTCTATAATTAAGAAAGTGGATGAAGGGCAGAAATGCGTCGGTGTCTTCCTCGATCTTGCAAAAGCCTTTGACAAAGTTTCCCGGCCGATACTATTAAAAAAACTGGAGGTGTTTGGGATCAGAGGCTTAGCTCTAGACTGGTTTAAGTCCTATCTAGGACAGCGAAAACAGCGTGTCCGAATTGGTGAATATGTCAGTGATTTTGCAGATGTTGGTTACGGCGTACCGCAAGGCAGTGTCCTAGGCCCCACGTTGTTCCTTATCTACATAAACGACCTATGCTCTCTAGAACTCCGTAAAGCCAGTGTCTTTACACTTGCAGATGATACCGCAATAATTTTTCATGCGAAATCCTGGAGCGAAGTCGTTTGTGTGGCCCAGGAGGGACTTGGGAGGGTTGCTGCCTGGCTCCAAAATAACCTACTGACCCTGAACGTCGCTAAAACTAAGTCAATGTGTTTTAGTGTGACTGATCGGTCAGCGCCAGACTGGGATCTGCAAATAAAACTGCACGTTTGTGGTAGTTTCGATGACGAAAGCGGTCTGTGCTCGCAAATCGAACAAGTTACGAGTATAAAATACCTAGGCATACAAATCGATAAGCACCTAACATGGGAAGCGCAATTTGACGCACTTATAAAGCGTACTAGAAAACTTTCACACATATTTAAAAAAGTCAGATCCATCGCAACACCAAAGCTGATTCATATCTTGTATTTTACCTTGTGCCAATCATTATTAAGTTACTGTGTGTCAACCTGGGGAACAGCAAACAAAACTCTGCTTAGGTTGGAGAGAGCTCAACGAGCTATTCTAAAGATAGCGTACAGGAAGCCCTGGCGATATTCAACTGATGCTCTATATTCGGATTGTAGCGTCCTCAGAGTGAGGCAATTGTTTATCGCTTCGGCTCTGATGCGCTTTCACAGGGATGCCAATGAACTAGCCTGCCATTCATCCAGAACGTTAAAATCGGATCGACCTAGAGTTCACTCTTCCTTTACACGTAGATCTTTCGCATTTCTTGGGCCCTACCTCTATTCAAAATTCTACTATCACGATAAAACTATTATCTCCTTAACTTACAGACGTCTAAAAATTGTTATATTTGAATGGCTGCATCCCCTAAATTATAACCAAACAGAAGACCTTTTTTAAATACAGTCGTAGAATTGGGATATAAATAGCAAAAATACCTACCTACCTATATACTTAAAACACTCACCCCTACATACTCCACACTCCACATAATTATACTCATACACATTCACTCGCCAAAAAGCAACATAAACTAAATTCAAAGAATAAAATAATAACATCTATTTATCTACATTACAATTTAATTTAATTTTATCTCCATGTAACCATGTATTTTTTTTTGCCTTACCTACTTGGGAAGAGACTGGACCCCACAACACAGGGTATAAACACCCCACAACACAGGGTATCCTAGTGTGGGATCCAGGGAATTTGTCAATAACTAGCACTTAAGGGTTTCTATGTTATGTATAATTGTTTTAATATTGTACTGTGCAAAAATGAACGGAATAAAATAATTTATTTATTATTTATTATATCTTGGTTGTATTAGAAATATTGTTAAAGCAGCGGCTGTGTGTTTTTGTACAGGGTACACTGTACTGAATTCATTTTTCTTTCTATGAGATCCGAATTAATTAACCGTTTTCTTTATACTTGACTCTCTATAACACTACTACTAAAACAGTTTTGCCACTACATTCTTTAAAATACTTAGGTACTATACGATAACTCAAAGATTCTGTTTTTTTTTGGTGTAAGTCTGATTCTATTCTAGTCAATTGTTTATATTTCTTTAAGAAAAGTGTGTTTTTGATGAGTGGATACACACGAATATGTAATACCCACTCTCATAACATACATAAAATATATTATAATATTTAACGCACTAGAGATTCTAATTGTGTTCAAGAAAGTTATCACAAAATTAATCCGACAAATTGTCAAACACGCGTTAGTTGCTTTTGACCATTTGCTGCGCGTCGATAATTTCTGCCCAGGAATTTGGTGTAAATAAAGTATTTAAATGACTAAAATATTGCTTGCAATGAAGTTGTTATACAATTATTTTGCTGTTAAAAATAGCCAGGGTGTTAAAGGATTACCATTTCCAGTATTTTTGGATTTTTATTTATTTATTGCAATTACTCTCTGCATTTACAGTTTGACCCAACACGTGCAGAGAGTCAATAATTATGGAATTACATAACACCTATAATATTAATAATTTAAAATTCACACAGACTAAACCTAGACAGGCAAATTAATGAAATTAAAATTAATAAACAAATCATAATTCAATATAAAATATTTCAACAATTCAATAATAACAGTCCAATAATAAAAAGCTAATAATAATAATTTAAATTCAGTAACAATTCAACAATAAAAATGGCCTTATAATAATTCAACAATATTCAATAATTTCCAATTTTACTATAACTGTCTTGCATCATCCATCACTACTGTAGAGAATGTTATCGTCAAGTATGGTGACGAATATAATCATCATTAATATCATCAAACATCAAAACTAGCCAGTTTAATCATCGGACTAAACGACGTCAGTTGCGATGGTGGTCACGAGCTTATCAACAATAACGAAATAAAAAACATATTCGTAAAAGCTACCTGAAACTATATCTGCTTATTTTGTTAAATTAAGTTAATCGCTCTATCCCACTTGATATTTGTTTATTGTCTTTGGTAACACTAATGTCCAAATGTTATGCTTTTAAAAATTATGCACTTGACTATTGATACGTTCAGTACGAACCATCTTTTACTTATCCTTATCCTTATAATTAGTAACTCGCTAAAATTGGATCACTAATCCGTATATTATAAAGACATTCAAAACTGGATCTTTTTAATGTATTCTATAATCTTTGTTGTTTATTTAAATTAATTTAGTGCAAAAGACTTCAATATTTTTGACAGTAGGTAGGTTATCTTTTAGTTCTCAGTTATCTTCTTACGTGTATTGCTAAAGCATTATGTATTGAAATAAATGTTTTTCAAGATCTTACTTACCCCTGGTTCTTGAACTGAAAATTTGAAGTAAAAAACTTTAAATTCTACTTTAATGTTGCAGTTTGAAAAGCTTTTATACTAGAGTTTGTCAAGCTCCCAATATTGGCTTTCCAATTCAGAAACTAGGTTTTATACTTTACGACGTTTTGATCAATAGATGAATTATTCAATTGCCGTTCCAAGAGTTTTAATCTGAAAATCACTCTAAAAGCATCTATCCAAAACTGCATTTGATCCAGTATTGTGAAGCTAACTACGGACTCACACTCTTAAAAATTGATAGACAACGCACAATTTTTCACAATATTTTATTTTGTAGCGAACGTGCGCACTAACAAATGATTTACGAAAACGAAAGGCATGAATTTCTAAATGGTTATAGATTTTTCCGATAGTACGACTTGTAAAACTATGGCAAGGAATAAAAAACATGTTGTTCTATATTACAGGCCGGATCATTAAACTGGGTAAAACAGAATGCCTTCTTGCTTTTGGATACACTTACAACCGAAAGCAGAGTGCCAAGGACCAGAGGTGGCGTTGGTACTGCAGCCGTTACCACCGTGGATGCAAGGCAGCTGTCATCCCCACTGCCAACTTGGTCGTTACAGACTACCCGGGAGCACACGATCACGGGCCTCCGAAATTGTTCCGAAACTCTGCAGGCCTTTATACAACCCTATCTTATTCTGCCTAGCCTTTCCGACACTATGCTAAGATTGGCTTCCAGTCTAACCGGATGCCGTGAAATAACAGTTTTTTGAATGGAGCGACTGCAAATCTGACCTCCTCAACTTACTCCTATTTAATTAAATAACACGACATCCCTTGTCAAGATAGGTGTCAGATTTTTGTCTTCTGACTACCCGTAATGACAGTTGTATATTTACAAATAGCAGACGGGATCATATATAACATCTCTTCGTGGTTAAACAAAAGCACTAACTGGACGCTAGAAGTGTATTAAGAATCGTGCAGGGAGAACGGCAAAACAAGATAGCGAAGCTCTAAGAACAACCATAACTGTCGTGAACATATTCATTTTAACTCCCTACAGAAAAAAAGAAGGGAATAAATTTGACGTGTGTATTGGTGTATCTTTGTGTCTGTCTGTAGCATCATAGCTTCTAAACGGATGAGCCGATCTTGATTAATTATACTTTATCGAGAGTGTTCTTAGCTATGTTTGATGAAAATCGGCTCAGCCGTTCAAAAGTAATGCGCATTTGACTCTTTGAATCTTTCGGAGTTTATTCGCAAGATATCTTGTTATAATAACGTGTTTCGATAGATTGTCGATCGAAGCGCGTCTACTACTAGGCATGTTATGTAGTTTAAAAACAATGAATACAATTTAAATAACACCCCGACATAAAGATCGCTAAAAATAAGCCTTGTACCCGCAGGCTCCGCTAAGTTTTTGTGTCGGGTGTTTTTTTTAATATCGAAATCATCAAAACCATTATTCACAAAAACTACCAAAAAGAGTATTTTTTTGTTGTAAAAGTTGGTAGATACAACAATCATTGTGTTGATTGTTTCAATAAAAACGTAAATGCGAAAGAATTATGTATTTCTGAAAGTACCTACCTACGCAATCTTTTAGTTCTCAGTAACTCGTATCTTCTATCGTGGGTTGAATTTTTAAATAATAATATATAGAACTAAGAAGCGGTGTTGAAGTTCCGAGAACTTTATCATTTTGTCAAAGTGGTCTAAAACTTTAAGACCTGACAATGAATTATTCAAATGCTGACATAAGTAGACTTGCCACATCAGAATCAATCTGAACCGAAGCCTGTAAACATCAACTCAACAGTACTTTTGATTTGGTATGGTGAAGCTAACGGCGGGCTCAAATTCATTACAACAATGACTTGGAAAAAAAATAATCACGACGTTCTTTATTACAGGCCGGATCATTAAACTGGGTAAATCAGAATGTGTTCTCGTTTATGGGTACACTTACAACCACAAGCAAAGAGCCAGGAACCAGAGGTGGCGATGGTACTGCAGTCGTTACCACCGTGGGTGCAAAGCAGCTGTCATCACCACTGCTGACGTAGTTGTCACTGACTGCCAGGGAGCACACGACCACGGGCCTCCGAAATTATTCCAGAGCCCTACAGGCATTTATACAACAATATTTTAATCTGCCTAGCCTTTTCAAAACCCTTGGCAATACTGGTTTATTTTTTTGTGTTTTTTGTCTACCCATAAGAGTTATAGATCTACAAATGATAGATAAGATCATATTAAATCACATCTTTTCATGGTTAACCAAAAGCAATTACTAGACGCTACAAGTTCATTAGTGATACAATGACAAAACAAGATGATGAAGCTCTAAGAAGAACTATAACTATCTCTAATCCAGCACTATTGTAGACTATATTATTGTAATGTACGGTGGTGTACATGATCATTTTTAATATTAATATCATCAAATCCATTATACAATGACACCATCCATGATCCATTATACATTTTTACGAATAATGCCGCCTTTATTTTGCTTCTTTTTATGTGTTGGTACTGTCTACAATATTAATTTATAGCCCACCATCTAATATTTTTTCTACAAACATTCTAAAGTCGTCACAATCTAAGAAGTCCGTTGACGTTTCCCATTTTACATGCCGCGATAACTTTCTACGTAAGAAATTGAAAAATCAAATTTATAATCCTACTTAATAACTATGTTACCCATACAGTATAAAAACGAGTATCATTCGCAAAATACAAATGATGGAACTATGACTTCCAAAGTACGCAGATGCCTATAATCTTAGAAGTCATTGTCCCTCCAGGAAAAAAAATTACAAATATTTTTAATAGAGCATACATGCACTTACAATTTTCACTCAAAATTTGTTTTTACAATTTTTTCTTGACGTTATATTATTTAGCATATTTCTTTAAATTTAAAAATAAACTTCTGTTGTAGAAATAACCATTAAATTTTTTGAAAAGAATATTGTTTTTTACTTGTTTCTCTATCCATACAATGCTGGTCGACGCGACGGTTAATTCAAAATTCAAGACATAATTTCTGATTTATCATAAAATACTTGTAATTGAGCACAAAGCTCAAAATTGCACGACCCTATGTCGACATTGACACAGGTTTACAAATTATATAAAACACCTTAAGTGCACTATGAGTGGTTTATCAAGAAAACTTTAATGTTTTGAAGGTGTCAAACAAATTATCGGCCAAATGTCATGCATAGTTGAAGCTTGGCCGTACAATCATTGTGTTGATTATCTCAATAAAAACGTTAGTGCTAAAGACTTCATTGTTTCTAAATGTACCTAATTACTTAATATTTTAGTTTTCAGTTACCTTCTATTGTGTGATGAGGTTTTATAACATTTTTTCAGCATTGATCTTCTGACCTTTTTTTTCAAAGTGGTCTTATACTTTAATGCCAACCAATAAATTATTCAATTACTCACAAACTAGAATCTTTTCAGTTTCAAGACAAAACAGACAGAACCGGTGTGCTGTAGATAACGGCAAAGGCTTAAATGCAAGAGCAGCATATAATTCAAAGTGCACTCTTTCGCTCATTAGATAACGAGGGTTGAAAATTCATCCGTTAAAAAAGAAAGATTGCAAGGAATTTCGCCGTTTATGCATATAGAAAATCGCATCGCGCTCACGGCTTGTAAAACTATGACTATGGCTCAAAACTGTGACGAAAATTAATTAAGCATTTGTTCTATATCACAGGTCAGATTATAAAACTGGGTAGAAGTGAATGCCTTCTCGCTTCTGGGTACACTTTCAATCGCAAGCGGCGTAGTACGTGGTTGGCCAGACATGGCCAGATGTGGCGCTGGTACTGCAGCCGTTACCACCGCGGGTGCAAGGCAGCTGTCATCACAACTACCAACCTGGTCATTACTGACTGCCTGGGAGCACACGATCACAGGCCTCCGAAATTGTTCAGAAGTTCTGCAGGACTTTATACAACTATATCTTAATCTGCCAAGCCTTTCCGACACTATGTTCAGCTTGGTTTCTAGTCTAACCGGATGCCACCAAATACCAGTATTTTACATGGACCGACTGCCAATCTGGCCTCCACAACGTAATAATTAAATTATACGATAGAATAGAATAGAAAATACTTCATTGTACCCCATAAAAGTTACACATCTCTTTTATAAGAAAATCTTAATTATACGGGTACAAAGGCGGTCTTATCGCGGACAGCGATATCTACCAAACAACCTTTGGAAGGATTGAAAGAACTTATAATGAAAAAGGGTCTGCGGTATACTGCTATTACGATACCCCTTGGCAAGACAGATTTTAGATATTTTACGCATTGAATTGGCGTTTTTTTGCAAAATATTGTGTCATAACTACGTGTTTCAGCTTATTACACAAAAACCGCAAAAATACTAAAAAATAAGCCTTGAACTTACGTCGGGACACCGCTAAGTTTTTGTGTTGGGGTTTTTTAATATTCAAATCATCAATCATTAAAACCATTATTCGCAAAAACTACCAGAAAGTGTAACTCCAACTATATCTTGTTTTGTTTATTTGTTGGTACATTCGACAATCAATATTTCAATAAAAATGTAAATTCAAAAGAATTCAGTATTTTGAAAGTCCACGTAATGTTTTAGATCTCAGTTACATGTATCTTCTTTCGTGTGTTGAGTTTTAAGAAATGGTATTGAAATTCCGAACTCTTTCATATTGTCAAAATGGTCTTAGATTCTAAGAGCAGCCTATGCATGGAAGAAGATGAGGAAGAAGTGAAAATCTACATTAAATCACTGAACAGCTGCTCAGCGAGTTTGCTCGACCACTGGAATGACGATGACACCGTGCAGAATTGCTACGATAAAATAACAAACGCCATTGATACCAGCTAGAAAAAAGCACATGAACTATCATCTAGCACAAACAAAGGGAAAAAGCAAATAATATCAACACGCACAAAGGCACTAATCAGCAGAAGACAAGAAATAGATAAGACAAAACCGAAATCAAGGGCTATGAAAAATGAATTAAAAGCACTGTATAAGCTCATAAGTAAACGTATTAACCAAGACTATAAGGCACACCGCACACAAACTATTGAAAAATGTCTTCATGCCACGGGGAGCGTTAAGAAATCGTATGAAGAACTGAGAATACATAAATCATGGATTGAAGAATTGAAAAGCAAAACTAACAACACACAAAATAGAACGGAAATACTCAAAATAGCAACAGATTTTTACAGGAACCTTTATAGCTCGCCAAATCAAACAGTATATAAATTTTCGAGTAGTAGTAAAGATGAGGCGAAAGTAACCATTGACGAAGACGAAGTGGTGAAAGAAATTAAAGCACTAAAAGCAGATAAAAGCCCAGGACCTGACAGGATCACCAACGAAGCAATAAAAATAGGATACATGTATCTAGCTAAACCTCTAACCCGATACTCCAAGTCAATGGTCAGAGTCAGAAATAATATTGCTCTATAAAAAAGGAGACCCAAATGACATTAGTAACTATAGACCGATAAGCCTACTAGCTTCACTATACAAACTTGTTTCCTCTATAATTGAGAAAAAATTAAAGAAACCACAGAAAAATACCAACCAATAGAATAGGCGGGCTTCCGGCGAGGTTTTTCAACAGTTGACCATAAACACACACTAGAAATGGTAATAGAAAAATTCCAAGAGTTCAACAGACCACTCTATACTGTTTTTATTGATTATCAAAAAGCCTTCGATACTCTGCTCCACCCATCGATCTGGGCAGCTCTACTCTCTCAAGAAGTGGCATTGGATTACATAAAAGTCCTAAAAAACATCTACGATAACAGTACAAGCAGAGTGAAGTTGGAGACCACTGGGCCACCTATACAAATAAAAAGAGGCGTAAGGCAGGGAGATCCAATCTCTCCAACAATCTTTATATCGGTGCTAGAGTCCATCATCCGCAACCTAAAATGGGAGAAACTCGGTATAAATCTAAACGGATGCTACCTGAGCCATCTCAGATTCGCTGACGATATAGTTCTGCTATCAGAAAGCACTAACCAACTACAACTAATGTTAAACTCGCTACATGAAGAAAGTCGTAAAGTGGGCTTAGAAATTAAAATAAAACAAATGTCATGACGAACCATATTAAAACTCTCTATATATCTCAATAATTTGCCTTTATTTTACGTAGACACCTACATTTACCAAGGGAAACAAATTTCATTCAACCAACACAACAACGAACTGGAAGTGGAGAGAAGAGTCAACATCACTTTGAAAAAATTCTGGAGTCTCAAGGAAATCCTGAAAAGCAACACGCTCATAAAGTTCAAAAGCAAAGTCATGAATACTTGCCTACTTCCCTCACTAACATATGCCTGTCAAACCTGGAAATTTAATATGAAAATAAAAAACAAGATCATAACAAGTCAAAGAAGTATGGAAAGAAGCATTCTGAAGATTAAAAGGATCGATAAAATCCGTCATACTGTCATAAGAAAGAAAACTAAAGCCATCGATGCTCTCAGCTACGCACAGAGCCTAAAATGGCGATGGTATGTAGCCAGACTAAATGACAATCCCTGGACCAGAAAGACCACGTCATGGTTAGGACCATCGGGCCAAAGAAAAAGGGGTAGACCAAATGCGCGCTGGACAGACGATGTTATAAAAATAGTAGGTATGCTATTTTTATGCTGGATGCGAGTAGAATGGAATAGAATAGAATAGAAAACATTTATTCTCAATGGCGTGCCGAGCTACGAAAAGATTATATACTCGCTTTATCACAGTTGATAAGAGGAATGCGGCGCATAACTCGAGACGAGCTAGCGATACTACTTTCAGTGGCGCGACTTTGAATTTGGCACACACCAGCGAAACGACGATACTACCGTCGGATATGACAACGTGGGCGTAAACCGAACCACCGTAAGCTTTCTCACTAGCGTCGGCAAAACCGACGAGGGAGAGCCTACAGCGTTCTACGACGCCGACATGTCGCAAAATTCTCAGCTCAGAGATAATTGGCAATTCAGCTTGAAATTGTCCCCACAGACGAACAATGCGAGGTGGTGGGACGTCATCCCATCCAAGTTTGACAAGCCAAAGCTCTTTGATAAGAAGCTTGGCGTATAAAATTATCGGTGCCACGAGGCCTAAAACGCAAAAAGACGTGCAATGAAAGAAAGAATATTCCGTTTCGTGCAAGGGCGAACATTAGGGTTAACCTGGAATCGACAAAACAATCCTCATTAAACCGATATAAGATACGTTCAAGCGAACGATCTTGTGGGCGTATACCTATACGTAGGTACAAAGATTTAACATCTACGGAAATAGCGACACTAAAAAGCCAAAAATTTAACAAGATGTTAAAAAGGTCAGCTTGAAGGACTGGACTTGCGTACAGGATATCATTGAGCGAGGTATCGTTATCTGTACTTGCACTAGCATCTAGGACCCCGCGTAGCTTAGTAGTCACTTTATCCTCTCGAATAACAGCATGGTGAGGAATATGGTAGTCCATTTCTCGCTCCTTACAATTTCGTTTGGGCAACCCACATTCAGGTACGATATTCTGCACCAAAGAAATATAATTGTTCTGTAGATAATCCCGTATAACGTCATCATAAAGAAGCTTGACGTTAGGAAGCGATTTAAGTTTACGTTCGAGGCTATGGAATCTCTTGCGAGGTATATCAAAAGAATATCCTAACGCTGACGCGTCTGTGTGCAGTGGTAAAGCTGCAACATACTTGCCATTTGGAGCGCGGGTAATTGTGCTACAATAAAACTCTTCACAGTGTTTATCATCCACACTCCAAACGGACGAAGCAATAACATCTTCATTCTCCCAAAACTTACGAAGATCGAAGTTATCGAAAGAACTCGCAAAGAAAGACAGAGTGTCAGTTGAAGGTTCGATAATAGGTGCTTCTCCTAGAAGTATGTAGCCGAGCATAGTCTCCAATGCATCGGGGCAACCGGGTGCGCTGGTCACGGGACCGGGTCGCAATAATTGAGCGAACAACGTGACTCCAAGTAACATGTCAACATTACCTGGCACACCCCAGCTGTCATCAGCGAGTAGTTTAGGATCAATATGCTTCAATTCGGCAGTATCTATAACACCCAGAGGAAGCTGCCCGGTTATCTGATCCAAGACTAGAGCGTCAATTCTGTACCTAGGCTGCGAGCAAAACTGTGAGCTGAACGTAAGATTCACCGAGCCGCGAACGGGCTGCGATGTGCCACCAATACCACGAACGGTAGTTATTGAGTCCGTATGTATAGTTAGACCGAGCATACGGCAGCAACGCGATGTCATATAATTTGCGACCCAGGGTCCAAAAGACATCTAACCACCACGCCCTTACCCTTCCTACCCGCCACTAACACCTTGGCAGTAGCCAGCACTTCGGTGCTACGTGTGGCCTGGACTTGAGCAGAAGAATGCGTACACAACGCCACACGATCTGAAGTAGCTGGGTCGGTCGCAGAAACGCAGGCTGGGTCGCTAGCGGGCACCAGCGCAGGGGCTTGCGTCGATTGCTCAAAATGCAATAAGGAATGATGCTTACCGTTGCATTTCCTACAGGTTGACTTAGATAGGCACTTAGAGACGGTATGTTGGCTACTTAGGCAGTTAACACATCTGTTATTGTCTTTTACAAACTTAAATCTATTATCCGCGCTCAACTTTTGAAACGCTTTGCACGTATACAAGTTTTTATGCGTGGATTGACAAAGCGAACATTTAGATTCAGTAGCCACAAACACCAGCGAGACCTTAGATGAGGTGCTGGGTCTACCTGCGGGGGTGGGCTTAGTTGCCGCAGAAGAGATACGATGTAAGATTTTTACTTGTTCACGAACAAACTTTACGAAATAATCATAATCCAACTCTTGTTGATTACGAAGCGACATTACAAAATGTTTTGCTGTATCTGAGTCTATTAACTTAAGACTCCAATGAATAAATATAAAATCATCCAAGTTATGTATTTTTAATTGTTTGAGTCCAGCAACCGTAGAAGTTAATTTATCGAAACCTTGTTCAATATTAGCGGGTGTCGTTCCGAACGACTTCAATGAGAACAGTTGATTTAGATAATTAGTGGCGAGCGCGCGAGTATCCAGGTACTTTGCGATAAGCGCATCCCAGACAACGCGGTAATTATCGCCAGAAGGTACAATACCTACTGCCACATTCCTAGCCTTTCCCTTTAGACAACTCAACAGATAATGAATGCGATCAGAATCTGATAAATCTGCGTTCGTATGTATAATACGTTTGAAAGTCTCATAAAAGAATGAAAAGCACTGAATATCACCGTCAAAGGTAGGCAGCTCAATTTTAGGTACCTTTATATGATGAACATTAGGGCTCGCTGTCGGGCTAGGTTCCTTGGAAACATTTGATTCAGTTAATGAAGCTAAAGTCATTTTTATCCCGCCGACCAACTCATTAAATGAATGTAAGGCACTATAGCTTACTTCGCACTTTGGATCCAATGTCAATTTTAACATATTTATCTCGTCCATTATCTCATTGAATTCGCTACGTTGGCCGTCAATTTGTTTAGCCTGAGCAATAAAAGAATTACGTAATCTTTCTGTTGTTAAAGATTCTGTTGAATCCAAAATCCTTTGAACCCGCGCGAAATACGAGTCGCGTTTACTTTCCAAAAATCTAAGTTTAACTTTGTTCTTCATGGTGAACAGAAGTTAAAATATGGAAACAAAAAAAAACAACAAATCTTTATCTTTTATGGAACCCGCGTAAGTGAAATTAGTGTTCCAATCAAACTGATAACTCAACGAAAGATTTTACAACTTACGTAAACAATAGTACGGAATGATCCGCACACGCGAACCCTAAAAATAATAAATTGTAAGGTGAAAAAAAATATAAAGCGTACAAAGTTTGAACCGCGTACAAGTAACAAAGTCTAATACAAATAAAATAGTAAGCACGCGATATACCTTATGAACATACCCATCCACCTATATCTATGATTAGCTTAGAGATACCTACAACCCGATAACCAACATTTATGTCGGATGCGATGCGATAATTTTTTATTCCTTTTGTACTACTTCTATTTATATGAGATTAACTTACTCAATACATAGAATATGTACAGATTCTTAACCAACAATAAGTTAAGTGTGAAACTTAGAAACAAGTATGGTACTTATTTCCGTAAGCGATGCGATTGTGTTCGTAACGAAATACCTTCGTAAAACACAATAAAATTCCTAACAAGTAAATACGCAGATGACCGTTCGAAGTAAATTATCTAGTAAGTACTACGTTTACAAAGTTAGGTGCGGGGGTGATATGTATAAATATACGGCTGTTTCCTATGAGGAGAACTAAACGCGTAAAGTTTATACAAATCTGTTATTTTACCTGAAGGTTCCTATCAAAAGATCAAGTTACCATACAAAATAAAATAACAAGCGACGCAATGATAATCTGGTTAATTGCAATAATTAATCAAATGCGGTTGAGTCTAGAATTATAAAGAATACCTACTCTTGCAATACGAGTATAGTAGGCATTTACTTAACGAACCAACAGTAGTAGTGTATCGTAAAATAATCAATGTCATTCATTCTGCAAATCTCGATTAGAAAAATATATAAAAGTTTCCAATGCGTAAATAAAAATTAACCGTACGATAACAAGAACTGGAATATTCCAAAGTCACGTAGGCCAACTTGACGAATGTTTTAACAGACTGCCCACAATTTTCATACACGAACAAAAAAATATGTAATTACGCCGAAAATTAACTGATTTATTAAATAAACTTATTTAGCAATATGAATCAATGTTGATATTCAATTAAATGTATTTTTCGGAGTTTCAATTAGTAAAATTAAAGATTTACGTTAACAATTAATTTGCCGGTAGAAAGTACTACACGCAAGGCAGCCAGCCTTATTCTCAACACAGTAGAGGCGAGAATTGTGTGATGATCTGCAATTAATATGAAAATTTCCCAAACTTTTTGCTTAAATTTAGACTTTTAGGACTTAAAATTAGGCTGTAAATAGGCCCAAATTTAATTTATCCGGCTCGAAGGACCAAAATGGTGCGTATAACCTCTAGAAGATTACTAGTAAAATCACACGCGATTGAACCTAAATTATTAGAGTAATCTGGGCTATAATTGCTGATTCAGCAGTGCTAAATTGTAGGAGAAAAGTACGCAGATGAGACGAAAGGCAATGGATAAAGTTCAATTTAATAATTATGCCACATACCTTTGAAACAGCGATTCCCATGCATATGCAGACGCCACGTTCGGGAAGTTCAGCTCACAGACTAGGTACACTATGCTGGCCAGCGGTACACAACACAGTAGGTCCAGGTAATACAGATAACACTTTCCATGTAGGTTCAATTAAGAGGTTTGGGCGAGATGACGCGTGCGCGTATCCAACCCATGGTTGCAAGAGACAGGCCACCATCGCCGGCGGCCATCGGTCATGGCGCGGCGTAATAACAGTAGCGCCACGGCGCGGAATATCACCAAATCAACGATAAAAAAAAAACTTCTCTTCCACAAAGGTTTCTTCTAAACTATTACATAATGGTGCAATATTACTTGGTAAATCCTTTGTGGGATCTGCACTAGGAAATCCTGTCACACAGATTACCAGGCCCCCCAACAGAACTGTGATTATTAGTCAATTTGATTACAATTATTGATACCTTTGGTAAAGTACACGGAAAAGAATGGAATACATATTATTTTTAAATTATTTTTACATAATTACAATTTTTATATTAAAGTATTATTAAATTCATATATTCTTAGATTATTATTACATTATTACAATTTTATATTAATATGTGACACTTATTTAATAAAATGAAACTATTAAACCAATGCCTCTCAATCGCACTATGGTGATGTAATAAGATATGAACTATAAATTAGGAAGCGTAACCTTTCGTTGAGAGGGGTTCTTGCAAATTGTATGTTTACATCCAAAAACTGACAATGGTTAATTAATTCTGCTTAACAAACAAATGTTTTTTTTTTTATAAAACTGTCACGACTAATTTTATTATGTATAAATTTAATTACGTATTCTAATTACAGTCTAAGAGAATTATTAGTAGCATGAAAATAATTTAATTTAATTGTAATGTAACTTAATTTAATGGTTGTTTCATTTTATTTTTAATGTAATTTAATTGTATTTTAATTTAATTGAAATGTAATTCACTTTAATTGTAATGAAATGAAATTAATTTAATTTGATGGAAATTAAAAGTTTATTGTACTATTGTAAATTGTAAATAGTAGTGTAATTAATTTATTGGAAATTTAAATCCGATTTTATGATTTAAATACCTAAATACGAAATTTAATACTTACTAAAATACCACTAACCCAGTACCATTGAAACATTTAATTATTAATTACTCTTACTAACAGCAAGATAATCTAACTTACTTATGCATGCACACTGTTCTAAATTGTCAATCTCTATTGTTAAGCAAGAAATAAAAGGATTTTTTATTTTTATTTATTTTATTTACATTCAATATTTCAATAAAAATGTAAATTGAAAAGAATTCAGTATTGTGAAAGTCCACGTAATGTTTTAGATCTCAGTTACTTGTATCTTCTTTCGTGTGTTGAGTTTTAAGAAATGGCGTTGAAGTTCCGAACTCTTTCATATTGTCAAAATGGTCTTAGGCTCTAAGAGCAGCCTATGTATTATTCAAATGCTAACAAAAGTAGCCTTGCCACATCAGAATGAATCTAAAACTCAGCCTGTAGCATCAACTCAAAACTACTTTTGATCCGGTACGATGAAGCTAACGGCGGACTCTAATTCATTAGAACAATGACTTGGAAAAATAAAAAAAATTACTGGCCAGATCATTAGACTGGGTGTAACACAATGCCTTCTCGCATCTGGGTTCACTTACACTAACAAACAGTGATACATGAAACGAAGGTGGCGTGGAGCTGCAGCCGTTGCGACCGCGGGTGCAAAGCAGCTGTCATCGCCACTATGTACGTGACTAAATGCCACGGATCACACAACCACGGGCCTCTGAATTTATTCTGAAATTAATCTGCTTAGCCTTTTTGACACTATGTTGAGGTTGGCTTCCGGTCTAACCAGGTGCCGGTGAATACCAGTGTTTTCCGTGGAGTGACTGCCAATCTGACCTCCACAATCCAGTATGTATGTAATTCAATAACACGATACCATACACACATACTCCACACTTACATTCTACACATACAAAAAAACATACACAAGACACTCTCTTTTAACACCTACCATTGTGTTGAGTTTCAACTTTTATAATTTGTTAATATTTCGGTAATTTCAAATTATTTGAAATTGTTGTTTTTGAAATTGTGCGTACCACCTACTTAACCTTTCGTGTGTTTAAGATGTGACTCCGCACGAGAAACAATGGCTTTTCTATTGTTTTGTTAATTACACACGAAAGAATAATGTAACAAGAAGCTTCAGAAGAATGAAGTGTCAACACAGACAATCCTGTGCCTAAAAGGACTCTTCAAACACAATATTACGTATTTCTTACTATAAAAAGAAATAAATAATTATTTTTGTTTTTGATACCCCTTGTCAAGAGAGGTGTCAGATTTTCTGTCTTCTGACTACCCGTAATGATAGTAATAGATCTACAATTGTCAGACGGGATCATATTTATCACTTCTGTTCGTGGTCAACCAAAAGTGCAATACGGTCAAAATAACTGTGCACCTCGCTGGAATGCGACACGACTTCCGCCTACCCGCGCGGCGCCCCGTGTTCGCCTCGTGCGCCAATAGCGAGAGTCGGGCGTCAGATTGACTTGATAGCGCCAGAGGCACAGTTATTTTTACTGAGTAGTACTAACTGTACGCTACAAGTTCTTTATGCACCGTGATAGGGAGAACAGCAATATAAGATGAAGTTCCTATTAGAAGAATCATAATTATCTCGCACCCATTACTACAATAGTGGTGAACATAATCATTTTTAATACTAATAAAACCTTTATTCGTAAAACGTAACACAGGGAGTAACTCCAACTTTATTTTCTTATTTGTTGGTGCATCAGACAATCATTGTGATAATTAATTCAATAAAAGTGTTAGTGCGGAAGACTTCAGTATTTCTGAAAGTACCTACCTACGTAATCTTTTAGTTCTGGTATCTTATTTCGTGTAGTGTGTTTTTTCAGCTACCAGTAAAGCAATCACTGGCTTTTGCTGAAGTAAGTTTGCGGGGATCCGCTGTATGCGGGACGCACGGGACCGGTCAGTATGTTGACGCTTGGGGGAGGCCTACGTCCTGTAGTGGACGTCTTTCGGCTGATATGATGATGATGATGAGTAAAGCAATGGCATTAAAGTTCTGAGAATGCAGACCTTACCTTCAGCCTGTAAGCATCAACATAAAACTACTTTTAATCCAGTATGATGAAGCTAACGGTGGACTATTACTGTAGTGTAATATCTTTCGTTGTCCGACGTTAGCTACGGCGGACGATTAACTACACGAGCAGCATAAAATTCAAAGTGCACTCTAACTCATTTGAATGATGGTTGAAATGGTACAAATAGTAAAATAGTTCCTACCAATGTTTCAATTAGACCCTTGATAATAATTAGTAGAATATTTTTTTTATCTTGTGTAATAATTTATGATCCATTATTTTCTGATTACATAAGCAAATACAGTGTGCATCAAAAAATTGTTTTCTTTGCCTTTACTCGTGATACTATAATAATCGTATTATTTAGTTATTTTCTAGGATTCATTAAGTGGTTGATAAATGAGTTAATGATAGCTGGTATTTATATAAATATAATTGATTGAAAAGAAGTATGTAAGGATCGTAGCAGGTGGCGTTCTGTGGTTTCTGCCTACCCCCATGGGAAAAAAGCCGTGACTTTATATATGTATGTGTATAATTGATTAAAAATAAATTAGATGTAAAAGATCATTTTTTAATCAAGTTACTAAAAAATAAATATAGATTAAATAAATAATAAATATAGATTTAAATTACAATCGGTATATTTTCGATTTGCTTAGGTGTATTCTACAAGCATTCCTTCAGTTCCGTGCGGAGGGGTCTTTTAGACTCTTATTGACTAAACCGTTGGGCGATGCTAAATAGTGGTACTGCAATATACTTGCCAATATCTTTGGTAATTTAAAGAACTATCAACTCATTTGTAGGTGTTTTTCAGGCACATATGCACCCACATATTGATGAAGGTATACTTAAGACTCAATTTTTTTGTAGAAGTTATTAACGCTCGCCCTTCCTTTTTATATAGAAGTTTTCAAGTTTATTTTCGCATATTTAATTTTTATTTTATTTATGCACATTAATTCATACCGTATGAATTAATGTGAATAAATAAAATAAAAATTCATGTTTCAGACGTGCCAACATTTATTAGAACTCAGCGAGGACAAGTTAATCTGCAGTTAGGACATCACCGATACGGCAAGGACTACGTTGCAGGAAAAAAAACCAGATGGCGCTGTGTTAAGAAATATAGTAAATGCCTCGCGGCGTTATATACCATTGACGATCATATAGTTAAGTTTGCCTCTTACCATAATCATGAGTGATTGAATGTATTACTAGAAAAGCTAAATATATAGTAACAGTAAGTCGTATTTATTTGTAGACACTAAAACTTCATATTCAGTGGCCGACTTAACGGCTTTGGCAAAGGCGTAAAAAGTTTTGCTATCCTAATTTATATGTTAACAGGTATATTTTATGAACCATACATATATTTATTAGATTTTCACATTCCTGAACATAGAAATCTACAGGGCTACAGGTTAAGTCGACCTATATCCTTAAAGAGATTGTAGATTTCATCATTCCTGACTGATTTGACTATTAAAATGAGTACCCCAAACTTGTGCTCTGCTTGACCACAACTATTAAGCTCCAAACTTGTTGGTGCATCAGGGTGTGCTGTATAGGGTGTGGTAAATGTACTTTGTTTTTTTTTTAACTTGATATGTTTTTATTTTAGACACTTAAACCAACCACGATCTAAGCGTTCGAAATCCAGGACGATTATTCAGAATAATTTGAACAAATGAGTTTTTTTTTAATCTTTGAAAATATTTCGTTTCTTTTTCCTAAAAATGGTTGTAAGCATAAATATTTATTAATTGCAAATAAAATTTACATAAAATAACCATGGTTTTGACATTAACTTTAAAAAAACTGTCAAATACTAACAAGCTATAGACATAAAAGTTTATGCCAATAATATTACAATAGTTTATTTCACAGTTAAATGGTACAAGAAGACAAATGGACAAAAGATAGCCGTACTATAAGGGTACACGTTCTGTATAAAAAACAGTGCTAATAAGTCAACGGATATGTTTGTATGCTCCATAGGAAGCAAATGCAATGCTCGCTTCGTCGTTACAAAGGACAGGAAGTTCATGAAATCTTGTCATCTGATACATCAGCATCCATCTTGTCATTATTTTATTCGTGACGGCTTATATTTTAGAGAGTAAGAACCATGAGACATGTTTTAACAATATCCGTTTTAGTAACGGTATCTGTATAAACTCTCAATATAATACCTGTTATGTATTTAATAAAAGAATATTCATTGTTAGCACTTGTATTTTATAACCAATTCCGCACATACATGTTTCCATAGAGTCCACAGATAACTCTCCTAATATCAACCATAGATTATATTAAGAACACACAACATCTCCCTTCGTTTGTAAATTATAATTAAACATAATCCTTTAAATAACTAGGCATGTGCACAATTCTTCCACTTCTTGTTCTATAATTTGAATCTGTATTTTCGTTACAAATATTGTCTCTATTATTTTCAATTACAATATTATTATCATTTGTTTCCTTACTATTTAACTCAACTCTATTCTCTTCATCATAATTATCTGTAATATCTAGATCTATAGTTTTATCATAATATTTTCCATTACATATTAAATCTTTTCTGTTTCTTTGTATTACATTACCTTCTTCTGTTTTAATTAAATATGACCTAGGACCTTTTCCATAACCTAAGACTACTCCACTTTTATGTGGTCCTGACTTGCCTTCCTCTTTGATTTTTACAATTTTTCCTTCCTCTATCTTAGGCAATGGTCTTACATGTTTATTATAATCATATTCTTGTTTACACTGTTTCATACACAATTCTTTCTTATAATTATTAGCTTTAAATTTACTTATACTAGGTATCATGTGATTTATCTTTCTGTTGTACAACAGTTCAGCTGGTGATTTACCACTGTCAGACACTGGTGTATTTCTATAGATCAATAACCCCATATAAATGTCCTTATTTTCTTCTATTAACTTTTTCAACATTCGTTTAACTGTTTGAATGTGCCTCTCAGCTAAACCATTACTTTGATGATGTTTTGGACTTGTTATAATGTGAGAAAAATACCAATGATTTGCAAATTTTGTAAAATCAATACTGGTAAACTGTGTTCCTGAATCTGTATACAATGTTTCTGGCACTCCATGCCGTGCAAATATTTCCTTTAAACATTTAATAGTAACATTAGCAGATAAATCTATTAACTTTTTAATTTCTATGAACTTACTATATGCATCTACAACTAAAATATATGGAATTCCTTTCAAAAAGAAAATGTCTGCAGATAATATTTGCCATGCCTTAACTGGTATATCTTTACAAATCATTGGTTCTTTGCAGTTAGCATTTTGATATTTCTTACAAGTATCACAACTTGTTATTAAATCCTCAATTTCTTTGTTCATTGTTGGCCAGTACACAGTTTCTCTGGCTAATGACTTACATTTTACAATACCTAAATGAGCATAATGTATTCTAGACAACATATCTTTTCTTAAACTTTGTGGTATTACAATTTGACAACCTTTCATCACTAAATCCTTAAATTCACTTAACTCATCTCTAAAAGAAAAATATATTTTTGCATCAGACTCTACCTCACATTTATTACTTGGCCATCCACTTCGTATATATTTTACAACAGACTGTAATTCTTTATCTTTTAAAGTTTCTCTAATAATTAACTTTAATTTCTGATTAGAAACATCAAACTTTTTAAATACCATAGCTACATAAGCTTCTAATTCTTCTCCATGAGTTTTACAATTTTCTTTCAAATAACTTCTACTTAAATGATCTGCAACAACCAACTCTTTCCCTGGTTTATACTTCACTGTAAAATTATATTCATTTAAAGCCATTTTCATTCTTTGTAGTCTGGGAGGACATTTATTCATTGGCTTTGAAAATATTGAAACTAATGGTTTATGATCCGATTCAACCACAAATTCTTGACCAAATAAATATTGATAAAACTTACTACAACCATATACAATTGCAAGGCTTTCTTTTTCAATTTGACTATAACATTTTTCTGTGTTACTTAATGATCTAGAACCATATGCAATAGGCCTGTTATCTTGTAACAACACAGCACCCAGGCCATCCTTTGATGCATCTACACTTAGTACAATTGGTTTGTTTATATCAAAATAAGCTAAAACTGGAGGTTCACACAACATGCTTTTAAGTTTTTCATATGCTTCCTGTTGCTCAGTACCCCAAATAAATAAATTAAATTAAATTAAATTAAAAGACATTTACACAATAAGACATCTTTTTTTATTAGCTCCCTAAGAGTTGAAGTTAAATCAGAATAATTCTTTATAAATCTGGAAACATAATTAGTCATTCCTAAAAATCTTAATAATTCAGTTTTTGAGGTTGGTGTTGCCATATCTGTGATGCTTTTAACCCTGTCTATGTCTAATGTTATTCCTTTACTTGATAAAATATGTCCTAAGTATCTTACCTCTTTCACTTTTATTTTACATTTATCTTTATTTAACTTTATATTATATTCTCGTGCTCTGTCTAACACTCTTTTTAATATACTATGATGTCTTTCCTCAGAATCCGCATGGATCAAAATGTCATCCACAAATATTTCTACTCCTTCTATGTCCTCAAAGATTTTACTGAACAATTTATGAAATACTTCTGGACTAGAATTTAAACCGTAAGGTAATCTGTTAAACATAAATCTCCCAAATGGTGTATTAAATGTTGTAAGTTCCCTACTAGCCCTAGATAAAACAACTTGCCAAAATCCACATGAAGCGTCTAGTGTACTATAATATTCAGATCCTTTAAGTTTTGAGGTTATCTCCTCTAATGTTGGCAACATATACTGTTCTCTTAAAATTTGATTATTTAGATGTTGAGGATCGAGGCAAACTCTAATCGACCCATTTGGCTTTGTAGCAATTACTAATGAATTCACATATTCTGTAGCTTTCTCAACTTCTGATATAATTCCATTTTTTTTCATAATTTGCAATTCTTCTTTAAGTTTAGGTAAAAGTTTAAAAGGTACATGTCTACATGGTTCTACTTTTCCAACAGCACTTGGTTTTAACCCAATCTGATACTCATAATTTTTATCTTACCTATACCTCTGAATAACTCAGGATAGTCTGAAATAAAATAATTTTTAACATTTAAATTTTGTACTCTACATAATAAATTAAATTTTACAATAGTTGGTAATCCCAATAATGGTTCAAAATTTCCTTTGCAGACTTGAAATTCAACTATATTAATATGCCCACCTATATCACACTTAGCTTGTATTTTTCCAACCGTTTCAATGCGAGCCCCATCATAATTACTTAATTTTAAATTTGAAGGCATTATTTCATAAATTTTAAGCAATTTACATTGATTTTTTGATATGACATTACACTGAGCACCTGTATCTAATCGGAACAAGACCTTACTATTACTTTTGCAAAAGTTTACCTCTTCTTGCCATAATTGATTATTACTTTTATTAACAAAATTAATCTTAATTAATCCTAACCTCATAGTGTTTAGTTCCTCCTCTTCTTCCTCACTGTTATTTTCCTTTTCTACTCTTCTTACATATTTCTTATTATTTGTCAGACATTTGTTACTAAAATGACCCAACTTATTGCATTTTAAACACTTTTTATTATATGCTGGACACTTTTCTCGGGCATGGTTGTATCCGCATCTTGAACAATCATTACTGGTTCTTGTAATTGGTTGTTTATACTTTGTACTGCTTGTGGCATGATTTTTTTCATTAACTGTATTTTCTCTATTTATTTTATATATCTCTTTATCATCTTTAAGCTCAAATTTTTTCACTTGTTCTGATGCCAACTCGGCTGTTTTACATATGTCTATGCACCTTTGTAAAGTTAAGTTACCTTCTCTTAGTAATCTGTCTCGGAGTCTATTGTCTTTTATTCCTGCAACAATTCTGTCTCTGATCAACCTGTCTTTTAATTCACCAAAGTTACATTCTGCTGCTAATTTCTTTAAGTCAGTCACGTATTGGTCAAAGGATTCTTCATTTTGATTTCTTGTGAAGAATACATGTGAATTTACACACTCGTTCTTTATCGGTACAAAGTGTTGGTTGAACGCCTTTATCACCTCTTCATATGTACTTTGTTCGTTTACTTGTAGAGTATTGAAAATTTCTACACACGCCTCTCCCATACAGTGCAGGAGCACTGCAACTTGGACATCTTGGTCTTTTTTAGTGACGCCTGTTGCTTTTCTGTAGATTTCAAATAGTTGAATCCACTTAGTAAACCCTTCAGCAGATAAATTTACCAAAGGCTGTGGGGTTTTTAAGCCCACAACTCCTTCACCATCTGGTACAGGTTCCAATTCGGTATTTTGTTTTTGCAGCGCCATGTTATGTATTTAATAAAAGAATATTCATTGTTAGCACTTGTATTTTATAACCAATTCCGCACATACATGTTTCCATAGAGTCCACAGATAACTCTCCTAATATCAACCATAGATTATATTAAGAACACACAACAATACCCAACATATTTCGCCAATAGCTCTCGCTGATCTAAATTCGATTAGCGATAGCGATGCTAGAAATACCAAAATGTAAGAGATTGATCACGTGACAGAGTTAGAGTATATATTGTATGTGAACCGTTGCTGCATAATACATACTGCGCCATAAATGTCAAACAGTACAAAACTTGCTCAAATATTTTGTTAGCAGCTCTTTTTTTTACTAAGACTAAAATTGAGATATTAACTTACACAAATCAGTTTAAAATGTTATGATATAATAAATATTGCACCTATGCGTAAGTTTAGGTCACAGTATAGTATTTCTTTTCCAAAATTTAACATCAATGCAGTTTTTATTCAATAATTATGTTTTTTTGCTTGATTCCAGCAAATTCGAAACTCTCATGATGCCAACATGTAAAAGTGTAATTTTAGGTTATGAGTTCTCTTAGTAATCTGTCTCGGAGTCTATTGTCTTTTATTCCTGCAACAATTCTGTCGCTGATCAACCTGTCTTTTAATTCACCAAAGTTACATTCTGCTGCTAATTTCTTTAAGTCAGTCACGTATTGGTCAAAGGATTCTTCATTTTGATTTCTTGTGAAGAATACATGTGAATTTTCACACTCGTTCTTTATCGGTACAAAGTGTTGGTTGAACGCCTTTTTCACCTCTTCATAATTATGTACTTTGTTCGTTTACTTGTAGAGTATTGAAAATTTCTACACACGCCTCTCCCATACAGTGCAGGAGCACTGCAACTTGGACATCTTGGTCTTTTTTAGTGACGCCTGTTGCTTTTCTGTAGATTTCAAATAGTTGAATCCACTTAGTAAACCCTTCAGCAGATAAATTTACCAAAGGCTGTGGGGTTTTTAAGCCCACAACTCCTTCACCATCTGGTACAGGTTCCAATTCGGTATTTTGTTTTTGCAGCGCCATGTTATGTATTTAATAAAAGAATATTCATTGTTAGCACTTGTATTTTATAACCAATTCCGCACATACATGTTTCCATAGAGTCCACAGATAACTCTCCTAATATCAACCATAGATTATATTAAGAACACACAACAATACCCAACATATTTCGCCAATAGCTCTCGCTGATCTAAATTCGATTAGCGATAGCGATGCTAGAAATACCAAAATGTAAGAGATTGATCACGTGACAGAGTTAGAGTATATATTGTATGTGAACCGTTGCTGCATAATACATACTGCGCCATAAATGTCAAACAGTACAAAACTTGCTCAAATATTTTGTTAGCAGCTCTTTTTTTTACTAAGACTAAAATTGAGATATTAACTTACACAAATCAGTTTAAAATGTTATGATATAATAAATATTGCACCTATGCGTAAGTTTAGGTCACAGTATAGTATTTATTTTCCAAAATTTAACATCAATGCAGTTTTTATTCAATAATTATGTTTTTTTGCTTGATTCCAGCAAATTCGAAACTCTCATGATGCCAACATGTAAAAGTGTAATTTTAGGTTATGAGTTATTTTCAGACGAAGAAAAAAACCAGCCAAACAGTCGTTGGTATTCTGCCTAAAATTGCCGAAAAACGATAGTAAGTCGTATTCTACCTAAATGTGAATCATGGTTAATGTTAAAAAATGTATGGAAATGCCAAGCGCTATCGAAATGTCACGATTTTTAACATGTTGGCATTTCAGGCATCGCCATCGCTTATGGTATGATACTTTGTCTAGAGCCTCAGGTGTTTTTTCAGAGTAATTAGATGAATCTTTTATTTTCTAGCAGTCGAATGGTACCGAAAGCAGTCTGGGAAAGAGATAGCCATCCTTCAAGGACACACTTTTGGTCTTGACAATCGTCATAAGTACACTGATTCGTACAAATGCTCATTTGGAAGAAATTGCAGAGGTCGTTTCGTCATTACAAAGGACAGGAAGATTGTGAAATCCAGTCATCTGAAGCACACTCATCCGCCTCCTACTTTTATAATTCGTAATGGTCTGTATAAAAGAACTTAAGAGAGGTTTTTGGGTTTATAGAAATAACTTATAATACATATTGATCGGTATGTACTAAATTAGATTCCTGCTTAAAAAAATTGGGTATAATTAAGTATTGATTTAATATTTTACTAGCTATGCCCGCGGCTTTGCTCCCGTTAACTGCCTATCCTACCCTACTTACCTATCTACCTGTACCTACTCTACTTATCTTTCTACCTACTGTAGCGTTACGTTAAGCTCAGAGAGAACTATACATAAGACACGTTAATAAAATTAAATAATTATAAACAAAAAAATTATTAAAAGGATATTGAGAATAAAAACAGAAGAGCCGGCTTCGCACGACGTGGGGTGCTGGAGTTAGGCAGCTAACCAGGCAGCAGGACGAGCTGGAAGCCGGGGTAGCCCGAGGTAAGCGGGTGAGTGGGCACCACGACGACAAGCAGGTAATCGGGCAGGCAGGCAGTAAAGTAGGTAGCAAATTGGTTAGGCAGGCAGCTGGACGGACTGGAACTCTTCAAAAGTCGTGGTAAGCTTGAGAGGGACAGGTGAGCAGACACCACGACGGTCTTTCAGGCACACAGTTTGGTATGCAGTTGTGTAGCCATACAGTAGGTAGGAAGGCAGGCAGCCAGGAGTGAAACGGGTAGTAGTCAGATACGTAGGTAAAATCATACACAGTATATCACTCACAATATTTATAATTTTAGTGCACTTCAGATATTATTACTGGATATTATATACACAAGCTGGATATTAAGGTTTTAGAGAGTTTTAGATTTAAAAGTCCACTTCGTATTACTCAGTAAATAAATCGACATTCGGCGTTCAGTCCCGTTTCAAAACTAAACAATCACGCCCGTTTTTCTTCGTTCTATGTTCTATCTACATTTCAAATTCAAATTTCAATTAAGAAAGAAAGACCAGAACGAATAAAAACGGTTCACATAGGGGTCTGTCTACGCTACCCTTATAATAGTGTAAACCTAGCTTAAAGGAGGTTTAGTCCATGGTACCTATGTTACGGCCTATGGTTTTAAGAAAAATAAAATAGACAGACAGATGTCATGTCAGATGAAAATGTCACAGTAGAAAAATATTGCAAGAATTACCAATTATCAATATAAGTTAAGATGCAGATATTAAAACAATCAGATATAATTAAAAGTATGCTTTTCAGGTACAAACAGTATGAAAGAAAACATAAAAATTAATTACAAAAATTGATAAAATATCAACAGATATAAAGGTATGGTTTGTATAGTGTAATGAATTGTAAATAGACTTAAAAAATATGTGGTTCTGTTTAGCAGAATACCACACTACCTAGATCAAGCGTTCGCTGTACAAAATACTATTTACTCTAGGGAGAAGAATATCGATTTCATACAAAAAAAGTAAGAATAGATTTGCTGCGCGCCATCTAGTAGCACTCCAGAACACTACACCGAAAAGAAAACATTTTTTTTTTTTTCAAAAAAACAATACCGATACCGACTTTCCAAATAAAAACACTACAAAGTGAAAAAGGTAAGGTAAGGTACCTATAGTGCCAAATAAATTACCCGAATATCATGAAACTTGAACATAACCGGTGAAATGACCTCATTTTACCGGTGTACAGTACACTTCTGGTATAGGTACCAAAAGTAAACTGTACACATCTGCGTACTCCTTTAGAGCGTACTGGCGTGATGTTATGTTATGAAATGGTATAAACAATAAATAGACATGCGATTGCAATAATCCCGAGAGATTTGCCGTCATTTATTGAAGAATTCTATGGTATAATTATCTCCGAAGTTCTTCATCAGATCTTCACCAAATTAAAAATGGGACCAATTTGGGAACATATTATTTTAAATAAAAAAAGAATTTTCAAAATCGGTCCACAATTGACGGAGAAATCGGGGGAAAAAAAAAAACCTAATGTCGAACCTCCTCCTTTTTGGAAAGTCAGTTAAAAATACCTATTCTTAGCTGGGACTCGGACTCGCAATTTTAAATGTAGTAGGCCATCACGTTTATCATTAGGCTATTCAGACGCACAATAGCGGCAACGAAATTACGGACCGCACGTCAACGCCATTATTGATATAAGTAGTATGATTAGAGACTTAAAATCTCATAAAACGTATTTTTTTAGTCTAGTGCATTAGGTCCCGACTCTCGAATTGTAATTAGGGTTCCGTACACAAAGGGTAAAAACGAGACCCTATTACTAAGCTTCGCGGTCCGTCTGTCCGTCTGTCTGTCACCAGGCTGTATCTCATGAACCGTGATAGCTAGACAGTTGAAATTTTCAAAGATTATGTATTCCTATTGCCGCTATAACAATACATACTAAAAACAGAATAAAATAAATATTTAAGTGGGGCTCCCATACAACAAACTAGATTTTTTTGCCGTTTTCTGCGATAATGGTACGGAAACATTCATGCGTGCGTCAATTGACCGGTTTTTTTTATTTTTACTCTAGCCACACTTGAAATAGCCCTTGGAGGTATATCGTTGATTACACCCCCCCTGGTTCGTGGGTGTGTTTTAGGGACCCTAATTACCTACCAATGTTTAGGGTTCCGTACCCAAAGGGTAAAAACGGGTCCATATAACTAAGACTCCGCAGTCCGCCTGTCTGTCTGTCTGTCACCATGATATATCTCATGAACCGTGATAGCTAGACAGTTCAAACTTTCACAGCTGGTGTATTTCTGTTGCCACCATAACATGTCGAATCGGACAGTCTGCTTGATTCATATTTGAAAAACATTTTAAATTCCATGAAGCACAGTTTGGGTTTCAGCCCTCAGGACTGTCAACTAAAACTGCTATCTTAAGTCTGAGGCATACTGTACAATATTATACCGATCGTAAGACGTATATGTGTACGCCTGTTTCCTTGACCTCTCAAAGGCCTTCGATCTCGTGTCCTATGATGTGCTTTGGGATAAGTTGAGGGACAGAGGTACACCTGCTGAAATACTGAAAACTTTCCAGTACTGGTATGCCAATCAAGAGAACCAGGTAAAGTGGTCTAACACTCTCTTCAGCGTATAGATTGGAATGCGGTGTGAGACAGGAGGGTTCGACATCCCCTAGACTGTTCAATCTGTTTGTTGATGGCCTCATAACCGAGTTCAGCAGCATGAACGTTGGATGTTGAATAAACAAGCGATCGCTGGATGTCCTGCGCGTGCAATATAATAATATTTTCAGGATGCTGTTGCGACTGCACCGTTTCTGCAGCGCATCGGCTATGTTTGCTGAGACCCACACAGATGGCTTCCAAGCCATAATGCGCAAAAGTGCAGAGTGCGGAGTAGTCGCAACTGTATCCTGAGAGCCGTGGCTGAGAGCTATACGCCAGATACCCGATTTTTTTGCGTAGGGTGATTAAATAGGGAACCTGTTTCCTGCCTGGTCATCCTCGGCACGCAGTGTTGATAATTTAGACTTATAATCAATGATACTAACACTATAATATAAGCTTTTTTGTAATACTAACCCAATATGGATCACTGTAGTCCTGTGTAATAAATGAATTTGAAAAACAAAAAATACTAAATACAGAATAAAATAAATATTTAAGTGGGGCTCCCATACAACTAACGTGATTTTTTGTATGGGATCATCCCGGATGTCAGCCCGTATGAGATTACGATGGTCCTGAAGCAGCTTGACAAGCCTTTGTGTGATGACGGAATTATGTCCGTATACTGTTTTGGTGGTGCGCAGTACTCATAACTGGCGTGTGTGTATGACTAGATGTATGAATGTGACTGAAGCAAAAGAAATATGTAAGGATCGTAGCAGGTGGCTTTCTGTAGTTTCTGCCTACCACCATGGGAAAAAGGCGTGAATTTATGTATGTATGTATGTACTGTTTTGGTTTGAAACAATGTTCGATCATCTTTCGATTTAAATATCAAATTTAATATAATTAAAATGCGGAATAAACAACATTTATATTGACAGGATGTTTTCTAGCGATCTAATAGTTATTTTATGCAGTTTAAAGTTTTCTTCTATTTGTTCTCATAAATCATAAAACAATTAATTAAACTCCATGTTGTTAAAGTTCTGACGGTTTTTCTTTATTCGTATTTTAAGGTGTACTAAAACAACTCTATGACACAAACTTTTAATATTGATTATCTCCAATATGACATTGCAACTGGTTTTTTTTTTAATAACAGTAATGGCCTTCTGGTTTATAACGATTTAAATATTTCCTTGTTTCTCAAACTATGAATGACATGTATTTTATTGTTTATTAAGTTAATTGTTAATTTTTTATAGTCGAATGGTACCGAAAACAGAATGGCAAAGAGATAGCAATGATACAAGGATACACATACGGTGTTCAACGTCGAAGTAAGACTACCGATACGTATAGGTGCACCGTCAGCAGGACATGTAAAGCTCGCTTCACCATCACAAATGACAGAGGGCACAGCACGTCCTGTCATCTGGAATATAATCACCCACCTGTTTCGTATATAATACGTAATGGCATTTATATAAAACTTTAAGAATCATTTATTTTTTGGGATTGTACAAAATGTGAACAGAATACTGTTTTGGTTACGATCAATTTTCGATTACTTTCAATCACAAAGTTCAAATGTCTTTAAGAATACCTTTGTGACACTAGACCAAAAACAGAATGGAAAAGAGACAGCTGTTGTACACGGATACACATTTACTCTTTGCCTTATGAATGATAAAACCGATAATTATAAGTGGGCAAATCATGAAAAGCTCGCTTGACCATCTCAAAGGACAGAGGATACATCAAATTTTGTCATCTAGAACACAAGCATCCAACTCCTAGGTTTAGGTGTGTAATACACAAATCGTGGAGATTTAGTGTGTTGTTTCACATATCTGCGCTATCCCACCGCACTATGCATGATCATACCATAGCCATGCTGAGGGTCCCCCACGGCACTTATTTATGCTGAGTGGAAGCCTTCTTGCCGCAACCACGACATGCATCTGCTTTTATTTATAATGACATATTATTTTTTTGTCATTTTTTTACTTTTCTGACATAATTTAAGAACACTAACGTTAAGGGTTTAGTTTTCAAAATCTAATACCACTGATCTTGTTCTTGTAATGTAATGTTTGTATGTGGTTTTGTGGCAATTAAATACTTTTTCTTTAAATATATCTTTCTTTCTTCATTACACCAAGCAAAAAAAAAAGTGCTTTGTGCAAAGTGTTGTGTGGTTATTAAAAAAATATACCGATTTAATAAATAAAATTTATAAAATATTTTTATGAATATTTTATGAATTTCCATGTCCATTTTGTGTTAGTTAATGTTTGTAATTTTCGTATTTTTTTGATGGGTGCCAATATCTGAAATAAACTTCTATTATTATTATAATTGCTTGTTAAAAATGTTTACGGAATACTGTTTTAATTTCGATAAATTTCGATCACGTTTAAATAGATATTTCATTGCTATTGGAATAAATACTTTGATTGTGACAGCTCATTTGCTGGCTTGATGGCTTGTGCATTAGATCAATGCTAAAATAAAATCATTCATTCATATTAACAGTTATCTAAACAATTTGAAGATATTTGTTTTTTGCTTTCTAGATGGTTGATTTTTAAAGTCATGTTTTTCTAATTATTAATCTTTAATTAAATATTGTTAAGTTAAATTTTTCAATAACTAGACGAATTTAAATAAAATTTTATGAATTTTGACGGTTTTTAAAGTTTATCGTATATTTTTTTACAGTGCAATGGTGCCGACACCAAAATGGGAAAGAGATAGCTATTATAAAAGGATACACTTATGGTCTTCATGGCCGGAATAAGTCAACAGATATGTATAAGTGCACCGTCAGCAGGCGATGCAGAGCTCGCTTCTCCATCGCAAAGGACAGAGGGTTCATGACATCCTCCCAACTCATACACAATCATCCGCCTCCAAAGCTTTTAATACGTAATGGTATTTATTTCAAAATTTAAGATCAGCAAGTTTACCTAACATAATCGAGATTCTACTCGTATTTTTTTATTATATGTCAATTGAAAATGTGAAAAGAATACTGATTTGGTTGCGATCAACTTTCAATTACTGAAAAATAAAAGATTACATATTTTATGTCATATGTGACCGTAGAGCTGAAATAATTAGTTTAAAAAGTACCTACAATAAATATATAGTTGACGCCTATTCATTATTCTGATACAAAAAATGATAGGAATCAACTAATATAAAATTAATTAATAAAAAAAATGTTACTTGTACTTTTAGAAGGTCTGCCGTTTTTATTAGGGATTTTTTATTTCCGTGTTGCGATGAAATGAATTTTAAAGACCAAATCTTTGTCTTTAAAAGTCATCTTATTCTTTTGAATCTATAGGTGAATGATTTCGTTTTATTGATAGTTTTATATCTTAGCCACATTTATTTTTACTTCAGATACTGCTATATTTATTAGAAGTTTTTGAAATCCTATAATCTGGAACGCAATCATCCATCCCCTAATTATGTAATACATAATGGAATTTATGTAGTCCGGAGATATAAGAACAGAATAAATTGCAGGAATGATGATGATTATCCTGAAAGAGGCTTCTTTACTATTTCAAATGTTTATTTAGGTACGAGATAATTATTACTGTATTTTGCAGGTGTCAGTTTAAAATAAATTTGCGAAAGGCTGACATCTTGAGCAATGTCATGCCTATATAATGGTGTTGTAGGCAACTCATTTATTTTATTTATTTATATAAGTTTTATAAAAACGTTGCCCCACACTAGGAATTTCTCCTGTATCGTGGGTGCGTTTACAAACATTTAAACTCACAAACACCCAGAGCCAAAACAACTACTAGGTCATACAAATATTTGATCCGTGCGGGTTTCGAACCCGTGACACACTGTGTAGCAGTCAATTGCTCAACCACTGCGCCAACCCTGCGCCCACTCATTCTATTATCTATGCATCGTGTGTATATATTGTATTGTGTTCACCTGTAAGTTACTTTAAGTTAAAACGTGGTCTGAGCCTGTGGTCGAAGCGGCAACGTCGCCCGCCGTTGTATCTTACACCGTTACCGCTCTTAGGTGAGAGCATGAGAGATGCATGGCGTGCCAATGACGGGGCGGCGCGGGGTTGGCTAACTGTGCAGTGTAGATGACGTATTTATTCGCGTTTGATTGGCCAACCAACGCTGCAACGCTCGGTGACGTTAACGGCCGCGCTGGCGCAGGACAACAGTCAGTCACCAGCTGCCTTGCCTGCTATAAGGACGCGACCCTGATTGCTGCATTTACATTCTGTAAGCCCTGTTTTGTTTCGGATCGCTCTAAGCTTTGTTTGTAAGTAGTTGTATTTTTGTTCTGTGTATTTATAACGTGGTATTTTATTGTGTAATGTGAAATAAAGATCACGGGTTTTCCAGTAATTTGGTATTGCATTTCATTGTGTTGAAAATAATCTGTTCGTAATTGTTAAAAGGTGTGAATGGTGACCCAGAAAATAAAACAACCCCTAGGAACGATTGCCCATTTTTATTTAAGGAAGAATTACTATAATTTAAGGCAGTGCAAATTAAGTATACGTAAAGTTCGAAATAAATCATGTGTTAAAGTCAGATTAAAATGGAAGGGATCCGTAATCTAACTAGATGACGGCAGGAAACGCATAATATTTAAAATGCAACTTACACATAACTTTGTACAAGTATTATTATAAATAATACCTAAAACCTGGTCTGCTGGTGCAAGAAAAAGATGGTTGCGCTGTATCATGGAGAACTGGACTTCTGAATTGTACCCTTGTTTCACCCACCTTACAAGAGATTCAAGAGAGTTTGGTCGGTGGCAGTCTCCAGGCAATTGTTATTAACCGGTTATTGTCGTATTAAATAGTAATAGTTGCATTTCTTACTATATTTTATTACAGTAAAATGGTACCGAAGGAAGATTGAAAATAGATAGGTATGCTACAGGGGTAAATGTTTATTGTTAACAAACAAAGTATGTCGACTGATTTTCAGGGGTGCTCAGTGGGAAGGAAATGCCAAGCTCGCTTCATCATTACAAAGGACAGGGAGTATCTGCAATTCTATCATCTGGAACATAAAATCATCCACCCCCCAAGTACATAATACGTAATTGAATTTATATTAGGATTGAATGATTTAACTACTTATTGATGGACTTGACATAAGGACCATTCTAAGTGCCTTTTTGTTTTTTAAGACATTGCCAACCTGTTGTTCGACACTTCGCGTGATAGCTTTTTTTTTAGGCAATGAATCAATATTCTCAATCAACGTTCCAATGCTGCCAGTCTTTTGGACACTATTCACATTGAAAGTGATGTAGAATTTTTTAAATATTATATGATCACCTTTTCTTTTTATAATGATTGCAAAATTATTTTAGGAACAATGGCTCATTTTTATTTAAGGAAGAATGGTAAGCCAGCACGAACGAAGACGTTCTATATAAAGGCCGAAATAATGTCAGAATAATATGTAATTCCTTCAGTCATTTAAATACGTATAAGATTAATCTTTAAATAATACCTTAAAAAACGGTCTGCTGGTGCTTGGACAGAGTCTAAGCCAATGGTTATTTAGATCAAGAAGTCCAGAGTCAGGACTCTCAGAATTGTTATCAAGTTTCATTTGGTATTTAGCTGGTTATTTTCGTATGTAATAGCAATATTGTGAAACTGTTGCGTTACAATTTTTGTGTACAATAAAGTTACTATTATATTTCTAACCCATCGACATTGTTTTCGCTTAATATAAATAAATAATAATATAGGTAATAAGAGAACCCAATGATGGATCCCGTGTTTGTGCTCACCAGTGGGCACCACTAGCGGTTAAGTTCCTTATAGCGTTATTATTACACAAACGGAAGCAAAATTTCGATTAAAATCATATCTAATGCCAAAGAAGTGCGATTAAATATAAAATGGAGTATGCTGCAGTTTTTAAAGTATTTCATTTTTTTACAGTTCAATGTTATCGAAAAGAAAACGGGAAAGAGATAGCCATACTACAAGGATACACATTTGGGCGTGATGGTCGAAACAAGACTACCGATGTGTATTGGTGTTCAGTAGGAAAAAAATGCAAAGCTCGCTTCGTTACCACAAAAGATAGGACACTTATAAAATCCTGGCACGTGGAGCACTGTCAACATTCGTAATACGTGATGGTTTATATTTAAAAAATTGATGGGCATGTTCAACTTTTTATACTTATGTGAAAAATTTAAATATCCAAATTAAAAGATGCTTTTATTTCGAACTATTTTAATCGTTTATTATGATATGCAATTATTTATGTGGGCCACTGCTAATGTTTTGTGTTTTTATTTTCTAATGGGACTTTATTTTTTTACAGTTCAATGGTACCGAAAAGATAACGGAAAAGAGATAGCCATACTACAAGGATACATATTTGAGCGTAATGGTCGAAACAAGACTTCCTATGTGTATTGGTGTTCAGCAGAAAATAAATGCAAAGCTCACTTCGTAACCAAAAAAGACAGGGCGCTAATGGAGTCCTGTTATCTGGAACACGCTCATCCACCACCTAAATATGTAATACGTGATAAATTTTATTTTGAAATTTAGAAGGCATGTTCATCATTTTACACACGTGCGAAGAATTAAAAAATCAAAATTAAAATGTGCTTTTATTTCGAACAATGTCATATTTTGTTGAGGTTTTTTTAAACCACTTTGTCCCTTTAATATGTTAACTGTGCGCCGCTGCTAATGTTAAGACTTTTCTTGTCGAGGCAATACATAAAAATTGCCTCGATATCTCGCTATCTCCTCTGATCAATGTTTTTGTTTTATTTTCTTCATATAAATGTTAATTTATTTTTTTACAGTTCAATGGTACCGAAAAGATAACGGGAAAGAAATAGCCGTACTACAAGGATACACATTTTGGCGTGATGGTCGAAAAAAGTCCACCGATTTGTATTGGTGCTCGGTAGGACGTAAATGCAAAGCTCGCTTCATTACCACAAAAGGATGAAATCCTGTCATCTAGAACATAATCATCCACCCCCTAAGTATATAATACGTAACGGTGTATATATAAAAATTTAGAAAACATATTATACGTTCATTTAATGTCGGTTCTACCCGGTGATGCCAGCACTTCATACATTCAACTTTCACACATGTGCGAAATGCGAGTAATAAAAAAATTTTAACAAAGAGTTTTTTTATTTCGAAAAACAGAACCTCTTTATCGTTATATATATAAGTACTTTTATGTAAGTATGATTTGTATCCCCTGCTGTCAAGATAAAAACATTTTATATTCTAGATATTTTGTTTCCTAAGCTGCAAACATTACGTTGTTTTTTTTTATGTGCACGATATATGAACTAACCATTAAGCATGGTATCATCGACACGAAGAAGATGAAGATGACGAAGACGAGCGACGGTTCCACTCCCCGGTACGGCGAACAATGTGTGCCTCCTACTACGTCTGTAAATTGACTGGGGCAACAAGGTGAGATAGCTCGTCGTGTAGTTCAGGAGCATCAGTTTAAGCGTGAAAGATTTATGGAAAATAAACAGACGTGCGATTGCAGCAATCCCATAAGATTTGCTGTCATTTATTGAAGATTTCTGTTGTATATCGCTTAAGTTGTTCATCAGATCTTCACAAAATTTATATGGGACCACCTCAGGAAGTAATAATTCATACACAAAAATACTTTTCAAACGCTGTCCACAATTGACGGAAAAACGGTTAACATACACATAAAAAATCTTCTTTTTGGATAGTCAGTTAAAAAATGGTGACTATAAAGGTAAAGTATTGAATAAGAAAATATGTTGCGGTGACCCCAAATGAATTGAAATAATGGTAGGAGGTTGATTATATACATACATATTATGGTTTTCTTTAATACCTATTTTACTTTGTTAGTGATGTTTTACTGGTCATTTCATTTTCAGCAGTAAAATGGTACCGAAAGCTGAATGGAAAGGAGATAGCCGTAATGCAAGGATATACATTCTATTGCGAAGGTCACAGCCAGACAACTGATTGCTTTAGGTACACTTCAGGAAGAAAATGCAAAGCCAGATTCAGCATCACATTTGACAGACGAGTCATTCAATCAGGTTACATGGAACATTGTCATCCAGCCCCTCATTATGATGTACGTAATGGTATACTCATTAAAGTTTAATAAACATTTTTAAACAAAGAAAATCAGCGCAAATCTGCAGGCTTATAAATCTGTTGAACTGTAGTTTCTTCCTTTGTGATGAGATATTTTCTTGAAATTTCATTCAACTGTGAGCCTCCGAAATTTGGAAAAAGTATTATCTATTGTATAAAAAATGGCGATAATGATCTCATAATGTTGCGTTTATGACATGAATGAAAATGTCTTATTTGTACAAAAATTGTCTATAATAGATGAATAATTCAAGATAGATACTCGTACTATCAGAATGTTTGAAGTCTTAACAGAGGAATGCATTCATATCATGAGGTATGTTAATGGTAAATAAAGAGTACGAATCTCAACTGACCGACTCATCTCGCTACGTCATCTGATTTAATATTAATTATTATTAACATTATTTTTATTTAATTTAGCCTTTTCTTGGCTTTAATTTAAACAAATTGCTCATTCCATTTTTGCAATTAAAAAATAAACAAAATCCAATTTTTATTTGAGCCACTTTATCTGATTTCATTATTATTCTATCTTACATGGGCTTTTTATGACAATGACACAAACTTACAATGTCGATTTTTTATGCATTTATGATATTGAATATGTAAACTCTAGAACAAAATAATTAAAAATCTTGAAATTGCATGGCTTAATTTGGCACAAATTTATTTAATAGGCATATGTAAGTGATCTGAGAAAGGAAATAGTAATTTCATAAAATGTAATTTTTTTTTGTGTACTATTTTTACATACTGACCTTATGTCAGATTGCACTGGACGAATATGACACAAATTGGGTTTGCACACTCCGCAGACTATCCAAGATATGATACCATAATAATTTTAAACTTTAATTAAATTTTTTCCAGTTTTGATATGAATAAAAAGAATCAACCACAAATCATCGAATTACTGAAAATGCAAGTACCAGATGTGACACAAAACGCAATAATAAGCTACATAGGTAAGACTGTATCCACAGGCAAGAAATTAGCAACTTTAGAATTTTTTAAACTTATGACATCAAAATAGCCCAGCGCTATCGGTCTAAAACCGCTAGGCCTAGAAGAATGAAATTTGGCAGAACGGTTCCTCATGTAGCGTAAGTGAGCACTAAGAAAGGATTTTTGGAAATTCTACCCCAAAAGGGGTAAAAAGGGGGTTGAAAGTTTGTATGTAATTTCTACAGTTTGTAAGTTGGGCACGTGAAATTTTAGATTTACGCTCTTGGTTGATAAAAAGAAAAAATGTATTTATTAGTTTTTGGATATTCGACCCCTAAAGGGGTAAAAAGGGGGTTGAAAGTTTGTAAGAAGTTTTTACAGTTTGCAAATAGGACACATGAAACTTTACATTACGCTCTTGGTTAATAAAAATAATTAATGTGTTTATTGGTTTTTCTAAATTCCAACCCTAAGGGGGTAAAAAGGGGTTTGAAAGTTTGTATGTAATTTCTACAGTTTGTAAGATGGACACTTGAAATTTTAGATTTACACTCTTGGTTGATAAAAAGAATTAATTAATATATTGGTTTTTGGAAATTTGACCCGTAAGGGGGTAAAAAGGGGGTAGAAAGTTTGTATGAATTTTTTACAGTTTGTAATTTGGACACGTGAAATTTTAGATTTACGCTTTTGATTCATAAAAAGAATTAATATATTTATTGGTTTATGGAAATTCGACCCCTGAGGGGGTAAAAAGAGGGTTGAAAGTTTGTATATAATTTCTACAGTTTGTAAGTTGGACACGTGAAATTTTAGATTTACGCTTTTGGTTCATAAAAAGAATTAATATATTTATTGGTCTATGGAAATTCGTCCCCTAAGGGGGTAAAAAGGGGGTTGGAAGTTTGTATATAATTTCAACAGTTTGAAAGTAGGACACGTGAAATATTAGATTTAATCTCTAGGTAGATAAAAAAAGCCATGTATTTATTAGTTTTTGGAAATTCTACCCCTATGGGAATAAAATAGGGGTTGTAACGTTATATGAAATTTCTTCGGTTTGGAAGGTAAAACATCTAAAATTGTAGTTTTCACTCCTGATTAATAAGAAAATGCCACCCCTAACGGGGTTAAAAAGGGGGTTGAAAGTTTGTATGTAATTTCTATAGTTTGTAAGTAAGAGAGTTGATAAAATGAATTCATGTAATTATTAGGTTTTAGAAATTCTACCCCTAAGGGGAATAAAGTAGGGGTTGAAACTATATATGAAATTTCTTCGGTTTGGAAGGTAACATATCTAAAATAGTAGGTTTACGCTCTTGATTAATAAAAAAAGTAATGTGTTAATTGATTTCCGGAAATTCTACCCCTAATGGAGGTTAAAGGTGGCAATTTGTTGGGCTTATAAATTTGAAACTTGGCATCAATACCTACTAACAGCAAATATTTTATATTTTTTTTATTGATTTTAAAGTAAAGGTTGTCATTACAATTTTTTCAAAACTACTCCTAAAATACGATTTAAGGGATGTTAAAGTTTGTATGGAAAATCTCATTTCTTGGATTAATATACTTGAAACTTGGGACAAATACTAACCTAAGTAAATAATAAAGGATAACATTATTAGTTTTTCGAAACTACCCCTAAAAGATGATTAGTGGGGTGTTGAAGATCTTGGTTTAATAAACTTGAAATTTGGCACAAATACTAACCTTAATAAATAATGTGGTTTACTATTAGTTATTAGTTTTTCAGAACTATCCCCAAAATACTATTTAGGGGGTGATCCAGATTTTTGAATTATGTTATTACACATAGCTTCTTTTAATGATGTAGGTGAGCACTAAGGAGGGAGTTTTGTAAATTCAACCTTTAAAGAGACATTTATTTGTAAAAAAACTTTTTTGCAAAAAAATATTACTGACCTCCAACTAAAAACACTACAAAGTGAAAATAAATTTGGATGTCGGTAGTATTTTTTTGTAAAATAGATTTTTTATTTGCACTTTTTAAGTGGACCTAGTAGTCAATTTGCCTTTAGTAAGGTACTTAATTATTTTTTGTGTATGTTCACCGATATCTCCGTCAAACAACACTGGACAAACGGTCCAGTCCGGTAGTTCCAAATCGAGGAAGAGGTCATCTCAGTGCCGTAAGATTCTTCAAAAAACCGTTGACACACCTAAAACATCTTCTGGGGTTAGTTCTGAAAAACTAATGATGGCAATTTATTATTGCCCAAGGAATAAGAATTTTAAACGACTTTTTAAAAAGGAGGAGGTTCTATGTCCTCTAAATCCTAACTTAAACCGTAGATATCTACGATATCCCATTTATTATTGATTTAAACAATAGCTTATTTTGATCGCCTTCACTAACTGCACATAATTTAGTTTAATAAAATACGAAATCATGCGAACGAAGTCGCGGGCGGAGTGCTAGTACCTAATATAGGTCTATCCTAGTTTTCCAATTCCATTAAGTTTTTGAACATAGCTCAACACTTGATTAATCATCATATCAGCTGAAAGACGTCCTCTGCTGGGCATAGCCGGAGGCAATGTGGCGATGCTTGGGCTCCCCAAAGCGTTGCCACATTGCTTCCTTGCCGGTTCCGTGTTTCTCGCATCCAGCGGATCCCCGCAACCTTCACCAGGTCACTGGTCCATCTGTTGGGAGGCATTCCAATGCAACGTCTTCCGGTTGGCGGTCGCCACTCTTTCAAACCTTTCTATCCCATCGGCCATCCGTACTGCGAGCAATGTGCCCTGCCCACTGCCACTTAAATTTGGCAATCTTCGGGCTATGTCGGTAACCGTAGTTCTCTTGCTTCTGATTCGATAACGCAAGAAAACTGCGAGCATAGCCTCCTCCATTGCCCTTTGGGTGACTGTAAGCTTTCTAATGAGCCCACGACCTTGATTCACGTACAAATAAAAACTTGATTAAACTTACATACCTTTTTATATTCCAGAGCCTATTTTCAGCACCACGAAGGCTGGCAACCCTGTCTTCATCCTAGGTTCTTGTCTATACAACCTGGATACGCGCTATAAAGGATCCAAGCAGCGTTGGGTCTGCACGAAGAAGATGAATGGATGCCGAGCGAACGTCTTCACGTTCGATAACGTTATCATTAGTCAAAATAATGAACACAACCATTACATTCAGTGACTGAATTTTTAGCTTGTTGAATAACCGCAGATTTTTTTTTGTTTAACTTGTCAAACCTCAAATTGAGTCTTTAATGTATTTTCTTGCGGATAAGTGTTTCTACTTAAATTCTCACTACTTTCTAACTGACTGCCCCAGAAGGAGGTTAAGGGTTTTTTTTTCACATTTTTATTGTTTAAAGATTTTCTAGCACTACTGATGATTATATAGATGTACGTACATATTAATAAAATGCATGATTAAATCAATACCAACTTTGTAATGCATTACTTTCATTATTTACATAGTAACAGAACGCTCACATAGTAACATACCTCATGTACAATAATCGACTTATTCTAATGAGTCGTTTGCGTACCACTGCAGGCCAAAGGCCTCCGTTCCCTCTTGCCCTTTTTAACCGAGTGACGTAAAGAAAAGAAGGAGGTACAGACGTCGTGGTGGCCTATTGGCTAATACCTTGCCTCTCGTGCTTGAGATCGTGGGTTTAAATCCGGGCAAGTACCAATGTGACTTTTTCAAATTCATATGTACTTTCTAAGATTATCTTGGACATCTTAGGCAATGGTGAAGGAAAACATCGTGAGGAAACCTGGATTTATTTAGTTAATGTAAGTCTGAAATAGCCAGGTCAGAGGCCTGTGCGGTTCCAGAAGCGGCTTCACACACATCCTCACATGAAAAAGAAAGAAGAAGCGATAAGACCACCATTGACCCCATACAATTATGTTTTTTTGAATAAGAGACTTGTTACTTTTTTATTGTAAAATAAAGTATAATCTATTCTTAAAAACACTTGCAAGAGAAGCAAACGACAAATATTTTTCGAAAATTGTTATCGCTGATACAAAATTCTTATTTTTGTTTGGAACCTGTTCGTTGCAGGGATCAAAATAGACAATAAAATGAAGGTGGTTAAGTATAGCAGTAAAATATATTTTTTAACAAATTGAATATTTTTCTTATTGTTTTTCATTTGTATTATTGCATACAGTTATTAAGTATGTGCATACATACATTATGCATCATAGTTTCAGCCAAAAGGCGTCCACTGCTGGATATAGGCCTCTCCCAAGCGTCGCCGCGTCGCCACAATGACCGTTCCTGTGCGTCTCGTGACTAGCGGCCTTCCGCGGCCTTCACCGGGCCAACGGTATACCTTGATGTGACCCTCGATCGTCACTCCATAACCTTACAGCCCAACGACCATCCGTTCTGCGAAAAATGTGCCCTGTCCACTGTCAATTAAATTTGGCTATTCTTCGGGTTATGTCGGTGATCGTTCCTGCGGAATTCTTCATTCCTGATTCGAACACGTAAAGAAATTTCGAGCATAGCCCATTTTGTACCATTTGAGTGATATTAATTAAGCCTTTGTTTTTTCTTTAGATCTGCGTTTTGGCAAAACAAAATGCGGCAATCCTGTCCTCTTAATGGGCTCTTATCGGTACCACCTAACCACGGGTTACAAAGGGCCTAAACTTCGATGGTCATGCTCTCGAAAGAATGTATGCCGCGCGGCTATATACACAGTCAATGATGTCGTCGTCAGCCAAATTAATGAACACAGCCATTGAAGATGATAGCAGAGCATCATCCATCGTTTTCTATCAGGCGAGATCGAACTCAAGAACTGGATCATCAAGTATAAAAAAAGAAAATGCTTTTTTGAAAGCATAATTTCTTAATCGTCAGATAACATTTATCTGACAAATAAATTTTCTGATGTGACAATTTTCATACAGACAATGAATGTAAAACTGCTGTATTACTTAATCTTTAGCTTTATACGTTATTTGACTAGCTCTTAGAAAATATTTTATTGAATTTATATATCTTTATCATTACATAGTATAAAACAAAGTCGCTTCCCGCTGTCTGTCCCTATGTATGCTTAGATCTTTAAAACTACGCAACGGAAAAAAAACGTATTCCTCGCTGTCAACATTCCCATTTTATTACATAAATTTAGTCTTTGTATGCGTCCAATATGTTACTCGTTTTTGTTACCATCTCTGTAATGTGCAGGGAACTACTATCAATTCAAAGTTATGGTGCAATTAGTTGTATTAGTAAATTTGTTGTTTTAATCGTAGATTCCTAAAATGTGTACAATCCTCGACGTCATTGGTGGTTGCCCGTATTTTAACCGGAACTCAAGCAACAAGACGCAAGGCCTGAATTTAACTGTACTTTAAAGTTCGCATGCAGCAAAAATAAGAAGAAAAGCCGTAATATAAAAACATCTTACTCACTTATTTTTTGGTTACTTTATTTTAATTTTTTGACTGTAGTCTATACTATAATTTTATTTAATGGTCTAATAGGTATGTCTCATATCATACTCTACTTGCACTCTTCTCAATTTTCTTTTTTCACGAGAAATATTTATTCAAATTTTTTAAAGTGTTTTTTTTTCATGTCTACTCGTTAGCGCTCGACGCGGTATCCCGCCATTTTCTATATTGCTTTAAATAATCTCACAAATAAGTGAACAATAATCACTTCTCGTGTAATGAAACAGTTTTAAAACGTAACAAGACAGTTAATGAATTAAATATCGCCTCTTTAAACATTCTTAGTCAATATTCGAAAGAATATTGATACTAACAGACAGTATTATACTCATTGTTCCAAAGGACTTATAATACTAAAATAGCAATATAAAATCCAGGATACATTACAATGATCAGTACAAATTACGTAATAATTTATAGGAATAACATCAATGTGGCATAAATATAAGTTGATTATTATTTCCTGTACACACAACCATATTTACTTAGATGGTTACTGTTTTACATTTGTAGGTACATTAGTTCTCTTTTACATTAGTTGACAACATAATAATAATTTAGGTATGTACTTAGATATTTGTCGGTAGGTGCTTAATAAATATGACAGGTATGTATTATGTAGCAAACCATTGTGACATGAAAACTGAAAATTAACGATTTAATGACGTCACACATACTTCAAATTCTAACACGCTCATGTATTTCACGTGTATCCAAATGTCCCTACGTTTTTACAATGTATATCTCAGTATTATTTATATGTTTATGTATGTTAAGTAAAATGTTATTCGCCACTGTAATAATTTGTATTTACCGTAGTGTAAGCCTTAAATCATTGATACAACTGTCAGAAGTGCTAATTATCTAACTGAATGACTATTGCTTATCTTTTAGAGAAATATTGATGATTATTAATTTAAATCATTTTATAACTACTTTGAAACGGTTTTTTTATACTAAATTGTTAAAAAAGTGTGTTTTTTGTCAATAAATCATAGTATTTTGGTGTGTATTTTGAAGTTATAGAAGCTTATTTTTCGTTTTCACTCTTTTCACAATAGTTTATTTCTGATGAATGCCTTGACAAACATTTATTCGGGCAAAATTATATTCCGAATAAATATTCAGCCGTAATCAATCGTAATCATATGCTTTTCTATTTCAATTTGTCGAGTTTCTTTGAATTTCGCACCTTCTTTCTTCAAATAAGAAATATTTTTAACCAAAATGTATTTACTGTTACTTTAATTATGTTTCAGAACTAACACCGGTCTTCAGTACAACAAAGTTTGGTAACCCTATGATCATTATAGGACCCTATCGCTATAATCGAGCAAATTATTGTAAAGGACAAAAAGTTCGATGGTATTGTAATAAATACCCCAGCGGATGCCGGTCGAGCATAGTTACTTTCGATAGTGTCATCATTAAGCATAAGTCCGAGCATAATCATTAAATAACAAGACCTGACAAAAATCCTTTTGTATAGAAAAATAATAACAAATTATACTCGTGCAAACATTTTTTTTTTGTAGATGACTTGTCTAACCAATTCAGTGTATTCTGTCAATATACTCATATCTATTAAGAAAAATTGTGTCATTTTTCTTAAACTTCTTTCTGAACATACTCCCGAAAAATGCTTTCTTAGTAATCGTACAGTTTTATGAAACAAGTAGAATAAAGTTTACGATGGTTATCGTACTACGTCATCAAATCAAAAATCTGTATGTGTTTATTGTTCTCATACATTTGGACTATGCTAAAAAGAACAGTAGTCGTAAGTTATATCAAATCAAGCCAGTAAGCTCATAATTTGGTTTTGTGAATGTGCTTTGTATGCTTAAAAAATTCTGTTGTACAACAAAGAAGATTCTTTAAGTCTCCAGAAAAATAAAATTAATAAATAAAATAATTGCATTAAATATAAATTTATCAACCATAAATATATAATTCAAACTCGATACATTCAATCAATTATCGCATCTGCGTTCACGCCCTTTCACATTTTTACACATCACACGCACTCCTACACAATGTAATTGTGGCAAATAATTTAATAACTATATTAATATCTCAGTGTTATTCTAATATAAGTTAGTTTTATATCGTTTCCCTAAAAACAAGAGATCAGTGAGTCAAAATCGTGTAAACAACTTCAATGTTTGTAGGAATGTTTGTATGTTTGTTACTTGAATCAATTTTATTGTAGAATCTTTATCCCTGACATTTTAATTCTACTGTTTAATTATTACGAATTATTATTATTGAAAATTATTGTTATTTCTTTTTATTTTTAGTTTTTTATGTATTACAAATTTCGACACAATGTATATATTGTTATGAAATAAATTACTTATGACTTAGGTGTGTTACAATGGTAATGGGGGAGTAGGTGGCCAGTGCCTGTAACATAGGTCAATTCCTAGGTCAGGACTGGGTCATGTTCTCCCCTCTGCTGTAACGCGCCTCTGCTATATTTATGTGGCAGTATTTAAAATTTACTCAAAATTTTGTAGTTTAATAAATTGAAATTGTTTTATTCTTTTACTTTCAGAAAAAACAATAAATCTCTTCAATATTTTTTGTTTTTTGATTTCTTATGTAGGTTATAGCAAAAAGCATTGTAGCTCTATAAGGAAATGGGCATTTTATGATGACTATAAAATAAATTGAAAATTAAAATATCTCTTGATCATTTCATAATGGAAACTAAACCATTACTAGATCGGTTGACCTGTTTCCGATTGCCCTCTTCACTATCATCAATTTCATTAATTATATTTATAACTTCGCACTATGTTATAAATTTTATTTATTTGAGACTGCGCTAAGAAGACGACTTTTGTTTCAGGGCCTATTTATGGCATGACTAAACATGGGAATCCTGTGATCTTTTTAGGAGCCTACCGGTATAATAAGAAAACAAATAGTAGTAAGGGGCCCAGAGCACGATGGTACTGTACAAGGCACAACAGTGGGTGTCGATCTAGAATAATCACTTACAATAATGTTGTTATAAGTAACAGTATGTCCGCGCATAATCACTATTTATAAACACATGACTCAAAATAATACCAGCTTGTAACTGCAGGGCAAAGGCTTCTTCTCATACAGAGAAGGCACGAGCATTAATCACCACGTCATCAAGGGGTTGGCGATTTCAGACTGGTGTTAAATATCCTGTTTCCTCTCCTGTATTTTCTTTCACCTTTGTCAGCGATGTCAACTAATATTTTCAATATCTAGTGTTTATTTTACCTTATATCTTTTTTGCGACTACACTATATTATGTATTTTTTGACAATCTCATTTATTATGTTAGATTTTTTTTGCCTTATGATTTTACATTTACAATCACTCATGAACGCAAAAGTGTGTTGTATGAATTTTGTAATAAAATAATTAAGAAAATAACATCTAGTTTAACTAATATATTATTATCGAATATTGCGCCAAAACATGTTTACACAGGCTACGTATTATATATAATAGCCAAAAATCGTAAACAGGTAGGTAAGTGCATCTGAGATCCTAGACAAAGCGAGATTCTATCAGCGATAATGATTTTCAAAAGTGAAAGACAGGCGCTACTGAAATTTCACGTGGTCAAACCTTACGTTTTTATTTATCGGTAATTGTTATGGTTGATACTCGTAGAATGTCATTCTTCGAAGGGACATTACATACGTAAGCAGGTACGTTTAAGTATAAAAATGTACCTTATATTCAAAAAATAATTGTACTTATTTCCAGAGCCCATTTTCGGTACAACTATTAAAGGAAATCCTGTGATCACTCTCGGTTCTTACCGGTATAACCAGGCGTACAAGTACACGAGCCAAGTTTATCAAAGCAAACTCAAGTGGAAGTATACGCGATACTCGTTGGGCTGTCGAGCGTCCCTTGCGACGATAGGAACTAAGATTGTTTATAAAACACAGCATAATCATTGAAATTACTGTCCCTGCTATTGCAATATATAAATCGTGTATAATAAATGTATTATTATTGCTTTTAAAATAAATTATGAGCATGATTTATAGTTATTTTTATCAATTACATTCAGTTCCTCTGGTTGACTGTGAATAAGAGGGAGACTCTTCCACGAACTGACGACGCAGACCACACGCACTTACTTACTATTTTAGACTCTAATAGAAAAAAGAAAGATGAAGTGTTTATTCGCCACAAAGACGTAATACATTGATTTTTATTTTTCCTTAAATTAAACCTTTACCGGTAGAAAGAACGGCAGAATAGAGTTTATTCCTTATAACCCGACTATAAGGAAACGGTTATGTTTTTCGCGCGTATCTTGTACGTAATATTCTTTATTACCTGAGATCTTTTAAACCACTAGACAGATTTATATAATTAAGAAATCGTAAGATACGTCTTGACCGCCCAATTGTTCTTAGAAGAGTGACGTAAAAAACCTGGTGGATTTTGTGCATCATATTGTGGGGTCCCAATTTTTTTTTTCTTCCAAACTCATCGAGTGTGGTATCAAAAAGAAGGGTTTTAGAGGTAGTTACAAAAACATATACCACATGATTAAAAGTAAATTCGAAAAAAAATGAATGATTTGAAAATATAAATAACAAATACCCAAATACTCTCGTTTTATCGTAACAATAACATCGTTTCCAAAGCACAGTATGGTTTCCAAAGTAAGAAATCCACAGCTCAGTTACTATCAAATTTTACCGACGAGGTTAACAACCACCTAGACAACAAGATGCATGTGATACTAATATTTATTGATTTAGTAGAGTAAGGCGTTTGACACACTCAGACACAATACGCTATTAAAAACACTAGAAAACACCGGATATCCTATACCACTGTTGTGAAGAATGTCTCCGTAGCCGATGTTATCACTTCAAAGTCGGCCCTAGCCTAAGCAGACCCGTAAAAGTTACGCAAGGCACAGCCCAAGGATCCGTGACAGGTCCCCTCCACTATCTGGCTTATGTCAACGACCTGGATAATATTATAAAATACTGTTCCCTCTACCAATACGCTGATGCTACTTTTATAGTCTCTGCTAACAAAGACCCTAATATGGCCGCGGAATGTTTGCAAAAGGATTTTACTTCTATGGCCAGATGGGCTCAAGATATGGGACTTGTTCTGAATCCACAAACAACTCAAGTGATACACGTACACTCATACAAATTCCTCCCTTTCTTTTCAAATCCAAGCTCATAGTCATGATTGTCTACATAAAAATGTGCTAAACTGCCATTGTTCGACTATTGAGCAAGTCCCATATCATACCTACTTGGGACTTATAATTGATAATCGCTTCAACTGGAGTTATCAGGTGGAATCTGTATGCGGCAAGTTGCGTGCAATACTCACCAAATTTTCCATTATAAAGCGGAATATACCCTACAGAACCCGCCTTCAAATGTACACAGCCCTTGCGGAATCGATAATCTCATATGGACTTACCAGCTATGGACGCACATTTAAAACTTACCTCGATAAAATACATAATTTGCAAACACGGTTGTTGAAGCTGGTAGTACCAAAATATGTCAAAAATAAATACCGCGAAAGTTATATAGGTCTATTCAAACATTGTAAAGTGTTACCTGTTCTAGCCCGCGCTGAGTACCTGTTCCTCATAGAACATTTCGATAACACTGATGTTCAAGTTCCAGTAAGATATGATGTGAATACTCGACAAGTAAAAACAAAATCCTTTCAAGTGCCACGCAAATATAATTTTTATGGTAGACGCACCGCATCTGTCATAATACCTAATCTACTAAACGAATTACCCAGACAGACATCAGAAACTTAATGAGCAGTAAAAATGTGAAGCGCAAGCTGAAACAACACTACATCGACCTGATTACACCTTAATTTATTAATAGCGCGTTGATCAAATTCCAGACCATGGCATGCTAAGACAGACCCCAGGGGTCTAATGGTGTGCTTTGTGTAATCCTAAGGACAACTTGTTTGTATAAAATAAAATAAATAATGATAATAATAAATAATATTATTTCAGTCAACGCGTTTTTATTTGAGAATAGCAAATTTAATGGCAAATTTAATTGCAGTAGAAATTATATAACATCTTTCAAGGTTTGATTAAGAAATATTATATTTTCAGTTCATTGGGTGAAAAACCTAACGGAACGGAACTTGCTGTTGTAAATGGATACACTTTTTACGCCAGAAATTTAAGACCTCGTATAAATAAATGGTATTGCACGTGGGTAAGAGCGTGTAGATCCACCCTTGCCTTCGTGTACAACGACATACCCTGCAATGCCCTCCTAATTCAAACCCTACAATTGATGTAAATGCATTGATATTATTTATATTGTTTATCATACGTTTTTATGCTACGTAAATAAATTAAATAAATGCTCACCTTTACTTGTCTTATTACAGATATGGAACCAGTATTTAGCACGACATATAGTGGTAATCCTGTTATCATAGTTGGTCCCTATCGATATAACCGGATTTTAAAATGTAAAGGGCCCAAAGTGCGATGGACCTGTACTAAGTACTCATCGGGTTGCCGGTCTACAATCATTACTTTTGATATTGCGGTTATTAGCCATAAGACTGAACATAACCATTGAAATGATTTCTTTATATATTTTTGAATGTTTGAATATTAATACAATTTACGCAGGTATTTATTTTATTTGAAAAAAAAAACAAGCATAGTATCATTATAATATTTGTGTTTGTGTCTTTTCGTGTCAATTTTTATAGATTGCTATCGAAAATTAAGGGTAGTTCAGTCAACAAGTAGAAAACTTTTCCGTTTTGAAAAACGAAAAACAATAGGTACCGACACCGATATCCGAAAAAAAAAAATTGTTTTGACTTTGTTGTAATAAGTAGGTATTTAAAAAAAAAAACGCTACATAAAATAAGTAGATACCTAAAACGAAATAATTGCCGGTCACAAGTATTAAAAAATGATTTCAACATTTTGCATTACATGAAACATTTAAAAATATTATCATAATTTTATTTTTGGAGCATTACATAATGAGCAGCAGCTAATGACACTACCCAAAAACCATGAAAATGTCACCCAAGACGAAAAGATGTCAAATTTTCGTCGGCGCCATCTTGTATTTTGGTTTTGACCCCGTATTCGATATAAGCGACCCAAAAACCATGAAAATGACAACCATGTCGAAAAGTGGCCAAATCTTCGTCGGCGCCATCATGTATTTTGTTTTGACCCCGTATTTGTCATATATACATACATACAAACCGGTTCAAATCATAAATCGCCTCTCACCCATCCACTTTCAACCTTCACCGCCGACAGCTTAACCTTACCCATCCAAATCCTAACCTTACTAAGAGCTGTTTAAACCCACCCATTCATTTCTCAACCTTGTTAACAACTGCTTAACACTACCTATCCCAATCCCGATCTTACCCAACATAATTTCTAAATCACATTCTAATAATAATAGGAAACTCAAACATAGTTTTATTTCGGTGCGATAAAATATCAACTCCTTTCGATCACGACAAACGACTCACGCATGCACACTACAATCTTTTCTATTACTTTTATCGTATTTTTTTTTGCGGTAAATAGCGATACGCTCGTCCTTCCACGAACGCTTCTGAGCGCGGAATGATAAGCTTCGAGTGCAAAATGTATGAAGAAGTCGGCAAGTGTTTTTATTTTAGCTAATAATTAAAAAATGTATTGATTTGGGTAAAAAATAATTAGCTGAACATGTAAAGGACTATATATACCGCAATTTCTTATAATTTTGAAGATAAAATATGCTGTAAAATTACCTAAACTGGGACCTATTCGGACCCTACTTTTTTAATATTTTTGCGATTATTGTGATGGGAAAAACGTATTTGTGCGAAAATTTTGTATGATGTCATGCAATTTTTCTGATGCCAATCTGGAGCTGAATATATTATCCATAAATTAAGACCATGATATCCTCACATCTGTGATTGCATATACATTAAAATTGTACCTGAAAAGCACTGTTATTTGTAGAAAAATGTAATAGCGTCCTTAAGGGTCTTATTAGAAACAAAATTGACAGTTGCTATTAATATTGAATTTGGGGTAAAACTAAATGATATTCTAAAATAATGTTTTGCAATATAAATTGGCTAAGTTTCAAGTTAGTAGTTCAGAATCCAACACTACAATTTAATTATATTTAGGTTTTTATCTTTATAAACATAAAATGGAGATCATTAGACACAAGATCATTAAAATTGTAAAATGTATGGTATTATAATAAATTTTTGGATTGTTGTGTGTAAATAAATAAAAGTTTATGGTTAGTCCAAATGATTCACTAAGGTTCCCTTTCGTTAAAATAAAGTGGCAGGCAAGGCATAATGTCTATCATCATACGTACACGTGCATAATCTTTCTCATGAGGATAAGCAGAAATACAGACAGATCAATGTTTTATATCCACTCATACTAATGTATACTTAAGTAACCCAAGATCATTTTCTTTTCAGAAACTAGTATCTAACGGTATCATCTGGCCCTAAGATACAATAGCCGAAGAAGACTCTACTAAAATAATAAATGTACCGGCGCGAAACTGTCCCACTGCAAGGCAAAGGCCTCAAAACTCTAGAAGCATTTTTTTTTTTACATAATCTTAAACACTTTTGTTACAGATTTTGAGCCAGTTTTCAGTACGACCAGGAATGGTAATGACGTCATGATCTATGGTCACTATCGGTATAATCGGGTGAATAGGTACAAAGGTACTAAACCACGATGGCTCTGCACTCGGACAGCGTTGGGATGTAAATCTGTTATCGTCACAGTCGATAGAATTATAGTTTCACATTAAAAAGAACACACCCATACTTGAAATGGGAATTATAGGTCTGGTTTGTTTTAGTTCTCCATATAATTTTCTTTCACTTTTGTAAATTTATTCGTGTGTTTGTATGTATTCGTGGTCATGGGACTATTGGTTTGCCAGCTTTATTTTCATTTAATTTTTTTCTTTCTTTCATTCATTATCAATTTTTCTGGCTATAGATTTTCTTTGTAACAATAATGTTTTGTTACAGATTTGGATCCAGTTTTTAGTAAGGCAAGAAGTGGAAATGACGTCATCCTCTATGGACCTTATCGGTATAATCGGATGAATAGATACAAAGGGCCCAAACTAAGATGGACCTGTACTCGTGCACAATCGGGATGTAAATCAATTATCGTTACAGTCGATAATGTAATAGTTCATCATACCAGAGAACATAACCATACTTTAAAACGTGGCAACTCAGGTATGTAGGTCTAGCTGAGGCTCCAGACCAGATGTCCTCAAACTTTCAATCTTGTAGACCCCTAGCTATGTTTTTCGGATTTGTCATATATTTTTTAATTCAAATTCATCAATTTCAAAATTGTTTTTACAGCTACCTACTTACTAACTTCTAAAGATTTTGCGATCGATTCCACGAATTTATATGTATGTGTATTAGGCTGCTGCTTAAAAGGAATCTACTTTTGTTGACCCCTATTTAAATCTTATGGACACCCAATTTGTATTTACGGTGACGTGGAATCCTTGAAGGTCGATGCTGATCGCTAAGTTTATCACTTTGTGCTCTACACAAAGTATCATCTTATCAGCGATGGTGATTGTCGAAATGCCAAAGTGTAAGACTTTGGCATTTCGACAATCACCATCGCTGATAGGATGATCATGTGACATTTCGATAGCGCTTGGCAATCATATTAATTTATTTGACCAATCATTATCGCGAATCTTTGGTTGATAGAATGTCACTTGTCTAGAGCCTCTGTTTTAGTTAGAGCCTTAGTTTATAGGATTTTTCTTAGTTTCATATTTGTTTAATTAGGGGAAAAATAAATTGTATAGATAATAGAATAATTATTTAAGATGTAAGTAAGCTAAGTTTCAATTCAATTTCAATACTGGGCTCAGTGCCGTAAGTTGAAAATCTAACAGGGCAAAAACATTGAAGCGTTCATATAGGTGTTACTAGTATTAATGAAAACGGATATGAGTTTTAAGATATTGTGAAATGTGTGATAAAATATTGATTAAAGAGTTTTATAAATAAAGTTTATTTTCAAATTAAATTAAAGCGTCTCCCTGATTTGCGTGGTTTGGTAGCTGGATTTTTTGCCCGTCATTAGTGACTGTGAAACTCTTTCAGTATTTAAAAGAAGCGTAAAAGAGTACTATCTTAGCATGTTGTCATCTTGTAACTTGTGCCAGTATACAGAGCTGTTACTTGGGACTGCTCAAATGGCAATGTGTGACTACTTCTATCAGCTTAGATCTTAACTAAATGAATACAAAAATATTCATCATAGATACATAGTTTAATATTAAACTAGCTACTACCCACGGCTTCGCCAGTGTGTTTTTATTATCCCAAGGGAACACACTACCGGGATAAAAACTATCCTGTCCTTCCCAAGGTCTCAAACTATTTATAATTTCATTTAAATTGGTTCAGCTGGTTAGTCGTGAAAAGATAACAAACATAACATGCTTTGATTGCATCCATTGCATCATGTGTTGCAGAATGAATACTGTCGAGCTTTCAAAGAGAGAGAATATATTTAACTAATAAAGTGAAATGTTCTTGTTTTTGATTTTCTCGTCTCTTGCTCAAGCTATTAATAAATATTTCTAGTCAAATCTCTATTAAAGAGATATCTCATTAAGAGATTCTCATGGTACTTTACTTTTTCTTTCGTCTTGTCCATTTATATGTACATAAACTGTTAAATTAACTACGCGTCATATCTATAATTTGTTATTGATCAACCTACACTGAGATAACAAAGCAATGTACTTGCTATATCGACACACATATTTTCTATCAGTAAAACAGGATCATATCTTTAGACTAACGATCTTTACCGATATAAGCTGGCACAGACATAGAAGGATTTTTCTTTTAATTACCTCTTTCATAACCGATAAACTTTTGTTAGATTTCGTGCCAGCTTTTGGTACGTAAGGACTGGTAATGACGTCTTGATCTATGGTCTCTATCGGTATAATCGGGTGATTAGATACATAGGATCACACAACGATGGCGATGTTTTAGGACAACGTTGGGATGTAAATCAGTAATCGTTACAGTTGAAAACGTTATAGTTGCACATAAAAGAGAACATGACCATAATTCAAAACATGAAATAGGTAACCAGGTTTGTTCAAGTTATTAAGAAAAATCCATTAGATTTTTCTTAATATCGTATTTGCCAATGGTTAGTGTAGTTAGGACAAAACACTAACATACTGACTAGAATAACATTAATATTTGATATTTGCAGTATATAAAAGATGGGTTAAAGAGCACCTTCCTTCCATTTCGACAAAGTTACGAAAGCAGAAGCTAGTACAAAAAAATATATTGTTATTCTTTTTGTTAGCGTGCTGTCGATGGCAAATACAAATAAGTATATTATTTTTTTAAGCGACCTGCCCCGGCTTCCCACGTTTGAATTTTAATTTCCAGTGGCAGTATCTAAATCTGAACCAGAAATTAAATCTGATCCAGGACTTAAAACCGGCTAGATTCATATTAAATTGTCTTTTTTTATTTTCTTAACAATAAAGTTTTGTTACAGATTTGGAGCCAGCTTTCAGTACTTCAAGGACTGGTAATGACGTCATGATCTTAGGTCCCTATCGGTATAATCGGGTAGCTAGATATAAAGGGTCCAAACAACGATGGCACTGTTCTCGCATATCATCGGGATGTAAATCAGTTGTCGTCACAGTTGACAACGTCATAGTTTCACATAAAAAGAACATATCCATTCCTGAAACGGTAAATTATTTAGCTTGCTTTTTCCGTGGCTGCGCGCGCTTAATAAGTATTTTATTATCCCTAAGGGAACATTACACCGGGATATAACGTTAACTATGACCTAATCCAAGCCATAGTCTACTCGTACCTACGCCAAGTATTATTCAAATCCGTTACGCCATTGAGGCGTAATTGATCAAATTTTGTCTCCTTTTTAAGAGTTGTATTTTTGATAATGCTGTAATAGGCGTATAATAAAACTAAAATTGTTAGATATATGGTAAAACAAAATTTCATCAAAGTGTTTATTAAACATTTATATAAGTCCAAATGTTTTATTTAACTGGTCCTTTACATTCAATTAAAGTTTAGTTTCCTTTAAAATAAAGAGGCTCCCCGGTTTTTATGTTTGTATTATATAAATTAGTATGTATTCAATTATTGTGATCTAGCGACCCGCCCCGGCTTCCTACTGCTGAAATATTTTTCGATGAATCTAAATTTGACTTGATGATTCAAGGACTCAAAACCTGCTAGTGTCGGAGTAATTCATGTTTTCTATTTTTGGATCGATAAAGTTTTCTTATCTGAGCCAGCTTTCAGTACAATAAAGAGTGGTAATGACATCATGATATATGCTCCGTATAATGTATTAATCGGGTGATTAGATACATAGGACCCAAAAAACGTTAGCGCTGTTCTCGGACAACATCTTCTGGATGTAAATCAGTTATCGTCACAGTTAACAACGTTATAGTTTCACAAAAAAGAGAAGATTTGTTCTCGATTAATAAATTTTTGTAAATATCGTATTTGCCAATGGTTAATATATTTAGTGCAAAAAAGTAAATTATTCACCAACTACAATAATATTAATTCAAGTATTTAAGAGAAGGGTGAAACTAACACTGTCCTTCTATTTCGACATAGTTATGAAAGCAGAAGCTAGTACTTACAAAAAACAAGTTTAAGTGATATTTATTTTCTAAAAAAAAAAGAGCGCGTATTTTCCGTACGCAAAATACGCGCTTAGACGTGGAGTTGCGGACACCAGCCCGTCTTAATCTAATCTATTTATTTTCTAAATGTAATTACTTTATTTATATATGTTTATTTTATTATCTAGAAAACTTACAGATTGTAGATAGTTAGTGAAGGAAGGCCAATAATAAGTTTTCACTGACAATATTAGGCTAGCAAAAGAAACAGTAGACAGGCATGAAAAACAAGAAATAAGTACTCGTATAGAATGAATGAGTCTCCTCTTGAACAAAATTCATTGATATTCAAAGAATTTTAGTATATTGCAGTGTGGTTTCACCAAAGGACGTTTTACAACCGACGCTGGTGTCACCTTAATAAAATACATCTTTGATGCGTGAGAGGAGGGACAAGATGCCATAGGTATCTTCTTCGACCTGTCGAAGGCGTTTGATTGCGTTGATCATGAAACATTGCTTTTGAAACTTGAGCATTACGGGCAAGCCAATCAGCATTAAGTTTAGTAAAATCCTATTTGAATGATAGACAGCAATTAGTTCAAATAAACGGTGTCGATTCGTCGGGGTTGAACGTGCAAATGGGGGTACCCCAGGGCTCAATTTTAGGTCCTTTCTTATTTTTAGTATGCATTAACGATTTACCCCATCTATTGAAAAACAAACTAAACATGGTGTTATTTGCTGATGACACTTCTTTGATTTTTAAGATAAATAGACTTACTAGTAACGTTGCCGACGTAAATAATGCATTGCGGCAAGTTCTAAATTGGTTCACTGCTACTAATTTAGTTTTGAATGCTAAAAAAACTAAGTGTGTAAAATTTGCCTTGCCGAATGTCAAAGGTTGTGATTGTGACATTATATTAAACAACGAGAAGCTAGAATTCGTCGACAAAACGGTTTTCCTGGGTATCACGCTAGACTCAAGGTTACAATGGGTTAAGTTCGGCAGCTTATGCTGTTAGAAAAATTCGTCAACTTACTGATGTAGATACCGCGAGGCTGGTCTATTTTAGTGACTTTCATAGTATAATGTCTTACGGCATATTACTATGGGGAAGGGCTGCAGACATTCAGTCAATTTTTGTTCTGCAAAAACGAGCCATTAGAGCGCTATACAATCTTCTCCGGCGCGATTCTCTAAGGGAACTGTTTAAGGACATTAACATCATGACGGTGCCTTGTCAATATATTTACGAAAACATCATGTACGTTAGAAAGAATTTACATATTTTTAGTAAAAACAGCGATAGACATAGTTATGTTACTAGAAATAGGGACCAATTAATTCAACCAGGTTTCAGGCTGGCTAAAGTAGCGTCATCTTTTATTGGTTACTGTATAAAATGTTACAATAAAATGCCGCCACACATTCTAGAATTGAATGAGATGAAATTTAAAACTTGTATAAAACGCACACTATGCAGGCAGGCATATTATAGGTTGGGGGATTACATCGCTGATAAAAATGCTTGGCCCAACGCTATTCCAGCTCCACAGCCACTAGGGCACAAAAACAAGTGATAAGCAGAAAAGTTCTGAAGTATTGTTGGACCTGCTGAAGACTGTATGAATATATTTGTGTTGTATAAACTCAATTTATTTTTTGGACTATATAACTGCACAGCACATAAGTGAGTACCATATACCAACTGTAAATCTACCATTTACTATACCTACGAGTATGTGTCGTTCGTTGACTTCAGTGTGCCCTGGCAGTTGAGTGTGTCATGCTCTCTCTAATGTCTCTCTGATGGTGGCACATGTGTTGGATCATTCGGTTCCCTTCATGATGGTTGAGATGAGTGGTGCCGATCCATGTGTCATGTTCGTAAACGGGCGCCATCAGTTGGGATAAAGATAAATACATAAAGCCCGGCCAATTAGCAAATTGCCTACTAATATTGGCCTTTTTTTAAATTGTCTGCGTATTATGAATAATGGCATATTAACACACATACACACAACATTACCTGTCACTATGATTGTCGTTCGTCAACATTTAGCCTATACATATATGGAGTATGTATGTAATTATGTATCTAATATATAACATATTTATGTATCTTTTAATTATTCGTAATGTTATTTGATACACCAATGTCAACCCCATTTCATGTCCAGGCTATCACTGTCCATTCCAGGTTGCCTGGAAGAGATCGCGGCTTGCGTTAAGGCCGCCCGTTGTATGTATTTTAGTTTAAAGTTCTTAGCTCTGTGCTTCCGAACGCATTCAACCCGAATTTCTTCAAAGTTAGAGTGAACAGGCTTCTTCTGGGTAAGCTCACTCCATCATCGACTCTGTCTCTGTCACCTATGACTTTTTTTATTTATTTTTTTATGGGTTTGCTCTTGACTCTATCAAGAGCAAACCCATAAAAAAAGCTATGTTTGATGAAAATCGCAAGATATCGTGAAGGCCAGAAAGAAGTGGCCATATTACCTAGACGCCTTCTGCAGAGGCTGGGCCGAGATGGCCCAGGAAAACAATGTTTGGAAGGATTTGGTGTCATAATGTAATTATGACACCAAATCCTTCCAAACATTGTTGATCGAAGCGTGCCTATTTTTGCATATTTGTTTATCTCTCTGTGGCATCATAGCTCCTTTACTGATGAACTGATTTTGATTAAGTTTTTTTGTTTGTTATATGACTTTGTTGTAAGCGGTCTTAGCCTGTTTGATGAAAATCGGTTGAGCCGTTCAAAAGTTATTCGCATTTTGCTCTTTGAATCGGAGTATTTTCCCAAGATATCGTGTTATGTTGATCGGAGTGTGTCTACTTCTAGATAAATTACGTAGTTTATAAAGCATGGGTCAATAAGCCTCAGGGGATTTTTGATTTTTTTATTTAATTTATCTTGTTTATTTCAGCAAAACAGGATCAAATGTTTGGCTTAACGAAGAATGGCAATCCTGTGCTCATTCTAGGTAGTTATCGATATAATCTGGCCAGAAGTTGTAAAGACTCAGAAATGGTCTGGATATGTACACGCAGGATGCTTGGGTGCAAAGGTGCGGTTACAACTATCAATGATGAAATTATTACAAAACGATACGAGCATAATCATTAAAGTTCTACGCGTTTTATTGTTCTTGATACCTATCCAGCAAATTAGAAAGGCTTATTAAGATAAAAACATAATATCTCAGTAAGAATATTTTTGTTCATAATTACTTTGGAATTTTTATTAAAGTGACACAGAGTTTATATATTTCTAACGCACTATTTTGGGCTGTTCAGATGTGAAAGTATTATAATATATTTATCAGAAATGTATAAACACATTTTTTTGTTAGCCTATATTTCCCAATCCTGGGCGAAGGCCACCCATTCACCCATCATGGAGACTGCCTGTCAGCACCGGCTCGCGTGGCGGTAGGCCGCAGGTAGGCAGGCCAAGACCTAGGCAGCGTGCGTAGGAAGCGTGCAGATAGCTAGCAGCGTGCAGCATTGGGCAAGGGGTCTTGCCCTCAGCCCGTACGTAGAGCCCCTAGGTCGGGACACACAAGAGTCCTGAGGGTCAGGGGATAGCTTTCATCAGGTAAGCAAGCGGAATCGAAATGTAACGGCTTGGAATGCGCAGCGTAAGCTGCGCAGGCCGCTAACTGATAGGTAGATAGTTAGGTAGATGATAAGTGAAACAGCTGAACAAGTTAATACATATATAATATTTAAGTAGTTAATATCCACAGCTAGGTCGCGGGTACATAAGGTCACACTGTTCTGTTCCGAGCACTATCACACACTGTATATATAGGTAGGAAGGGTATCGTCTTTGGGTATCACGTGGCAGACGTGGAGGCCTGTTCAGCAGAGGCTCAGCAGTAGGCCGTATGGCCCTCGTATCTCCAACAGGTAGTACTTGGAGACTGCCTGTCAGGTGGTGGTAGGCCGCAGGTAGGTAGGCCAATACCTGGGCCGCGTGCGTAGATAGCATGCAGATAGCTAGCTGCGTGCAGGATTGGGCAAGGGGTCTTGCCCTCAGCCCGTACAAATAGCCCCTAGGTCGGGGAAAACGGAAAAAAAATGTATTCTAATCGCTGGCAGCCATATGTGCTAGACAGAGACTGAACAAACTTAAAATATGAATGTATGTACTGATAGTAAAATATTATATGTGACTTTATACAAAAACCGATACTAATTTATAAATTTGATTGGTGAGTAGAATACAATTTAAGAAGTTCGTTATCACTGGTAAAATATTTAGGCTTTTGACCTGTCTACATACCTCAGTTTAATTTTACTTTTAATAAGGTACATTATGCTGTATTACGCTACCGGTACCAGAGGGTCTGGATAAAAAAACGTTTTAATAGGCATAACAATGTTGACTTCCTTCCTCATCTAAATTAGCTGAAGCTCTTCTTAAAGAAAACTTTACTAAAGACATACCAATCTTTAAATTTAAACCAATATGTATTGATACAATTAAAAACGCGTTCAAAAGTCTCAATATAAAGAATACTGAAGACTTGTGGGGGATATCCGTTAGGGTTCTTGGAGATATTATTGACTCAATTGCTCCTATCCTAACAGGCATATTCAATCAATGTTTGGACAGCGGCACTTTTCCTGACTTAATGAAACACAGTAAAGTAGTACCAATTTTCAAATCAGGCTGTAAGAGGCTGATCCTTCTAATTATAGACCTATATCCGTGCTTCCAGCATTGAGTAAAATCTATGAAAAAATCATGCTGGAACAGATGTTGTCACACTTCAATTCAAATGGGATCCTGCATAGTCAACAGTTTGGTTTCACGAAAGGTAGGTCGACAACAGACGCGGGAGTAAAACTCATCAGCCACATCTTGGAGGCTTGGGAGAGGTCCCAGGATGCCATTGGCATTTTCTGTGATCTCTCAAAAGCTTTCGACTGCGTCGACCACAACACACTGATCTGTAAATTACACCACTACGGAATTCGTGGTAAATCTGCTGAACTCGTGCTTTCCTATTTATCAAACAGACAGCAAAAAGTAAATGTTAATGGGGCGACCGAGGCGTCCTCCGGGTCTCTAGTCAAGATGGGCGTGCCCCAAGGTTCAATTCTCGGCCCTTTCCTTTTCTTGTTTACATTAATGATCTCCCTTTTATGATGGCCAAATTATCGGATATAATTCTATTTGCTGATGATACTTCGCTAATTTTTAAAATAGATAGGCAAGATACGGATGTTTTAAATGTCAACGAAAGTCTAATTGTTCTCTCAAAATGGTTCGCAGCTAACAATCTTTTACTGAATGCGAAAAAAACAAAATGTCTAAAGTTCTCTTTACCAAATGTACCACAACATGACCTAAACTTAAATCTTGACGGCAAAAATCTTGAAGTTATAACGGAAACTGTATTCTTAGGGATTGCTATCGATTCAAAATTGCAGTGGGGCGCGCACATTAGAACTCTTTCGGGTAGGTTAAGTTCGGCTGCATATGCAGTAAGGAAAATAAGGCAGCTAACCGATGTAGATACAGCTAGGTTAGTATACTATGCTTATTTCCACAGTATTATGTCTTATGGCATTCTGCTGTGGGGATCAGCAGCAGACGTTGACTCAATTTTCATCCTACAAAAGAGGGCAATCCGCGCAATCTATAAAATGGGTCCTCGCGAGTCCCTCAGAGAAAAATTTAAAGAGATCGATATACTGACTCTACCTTCACTTTATATTTTGGAATGTATTTTGTATGTCCGTAAAAATCGGGGGCTTTTCAAAACTAGAAGCGACTTCCATAATTTAAATACACGCGGTAAGCACGAAATTGTAATACCCAAATTCAGATTAACGAAAACTAGCAAGTCTTTTCTTATAAACAGTATACGCTTTTATAACAAGTTGCCAAAGTCAGTTATAGAACTGACCGATGGAAGGTTCAAAAACTACATCAAACGTATCCTTATTAAAAAAGCATATTATAAAATCAAGGACTACGTTGAAGATAAAAACATTTGGCCTTAGCTCCTTCTGCGCATGCAGCTTCCCTGGTAACTTGTAAACGGCACAAATATGTGGATGTCTCTAACTATTCTCAATCTCATTTTTCTTTCCTTCTTTTAATTAGACTTTTTACAATGGTTTTCAAACATCTTTATAGCCCTTTGCTAAGAATAGTTACAGCACTGATAACAAAATTTGTGCCACATGTTAAATTTAGTCATGTAATACTTATTTTTATTTACCTTTGTATAGATTCTTTTACCGATTGTTTTGTGAATGTGTGAACATTGTAGGCCTTCTAGATGCTAGTTAACATTTGTTAACTTTTTTATAAAATATATAATCCTTTTATTTTATTTTTTTAGTTTCTTACGACTTATTGTTATAAGTCGAACTAATGCTGTAACATGGAAATATTGTAAAACCAAACCATTTTTAAAAGAGTAACCATGGAGTTTCTTGCCGGTTCTTCTCCATAGGAAACGACCAACCCGAACCGTGCACCTTTTGTCGACGTTTTATAAGTGCCCATGTAGGCCTATGTGAAATAAAAAAATTGATTTTGTTTTTTTTTTTGATTTTGTCAATTAGTTCAAATTCTTTGGTGTTAGCTTGTACTAAATATGTCATGTGAGAAATCCCAAACACATTTTAGTATTAACCGGTGACCAGTTTTAGATAGTTTTTATAAAAATAAACTGATCTAAATAGACCAAATCTATTTTATGTGCACCATTTCAGTTACAGAAAATAAAATTCTAGCAGCCATCATTTTGACATTAGACATTGGGTAATGAGATGATCATTTAGAGAAGAGGTCAGTTTTTTTTTATTACTGTTGATGTTTTCTTGCAGGTTATTCTGACTTGGATATCATATTAAGTACTACAAATAGGGGCAATCCGTTTCTGAACATAGGTCGGTATCGGTTCAAACAAAATTGTACATAACCATTAAAAATCCTTCACTTGTTGTTAAACCTAAAACCGACGTCATTGATAAGGATATACATTTTATTTTGAACATAACAGTAAAGGACAAAGTTCATTACGTTATTTTATTTTTTACCTCTACTGGTTTTGAAAGCAATATCTGGAACTGTCTCCTACAAAACTGTTGTATGTTCGTCATATTGTTCTTTCTTGTTAATAAATATCTTTTTATTGTTATTTTAATGTTTTACTACTTTACCATCTTTGAATAATTGAGTGACCGATAGTAGATATTCACATTGCGTTATAGATAGAATAATGTTGCGTTGTAGATAAATATAACAACACACATATGAGGATAGTAAATCCAAGTGCACAACAAAAACTTTTTAAAAACATTTAACAATTTTAAATTCTTACTCACTAAATAAACTCAACAAATACATGTACAACACACAATACATAAACATAATACATACAGCATACTATATAACAAAAATATTCCAATTAAAAATACATACATTAATGTTGAAGTAGCATGTAATAGGAAAGTAAATAATTCAGATTCAAATAATAATAAATCTTTAAGTCAGATACAAATCTATTCAAATCAATATAAAATTAAAAACAAAACATATGTTAATAGTTTATAGTAAGTAAGAATTAAATAACTCATGACTAACTACAGCTTATCACAATTACTTAGAAATTCTTGAAATCAGTATGAGGTAAGTGGCGATACGTCAATGTCTTCTGAACTATCTTGCAAAATGTTAAATATACAAAATATATTATTCTCATATGTCTTAGTGCAGATACAAAGGACTAAGAACAGTGAATAAATAAGTGTAGTAAACATTATCTTTAGGTGTTCTATAATCATAAATAATAGAGTAAATAAAAATGCAAATTTTCATTACCTACATTCATCAGTCATGGTGAAGTAGAAGTATCATAAAAACAGTTGATCTATCTAGTCCCAATAATAGTCAAAGAGGAATTATATTTCTTATTTATTTTACATATATTATTCTTTTAGATTTTATTTTAATACTGATACTTAAATTTTCAGTAGTTGGTGATTTTTCGAAGTATTCCAATAAATTTATTCAGATATGTACGCGTAATAATGTATTTTTTTAACCCATCTTATTTGTCTTATTTGTACGAGGAGCATTATCAGCCTGCCTTTATCCCATCTTACTTGGGGTCGGCGCAACACGTTTTCGTCTTCATTTGCAATAAATGAAAATAAGTTGCAAGTAAATTTACAAAAAACAATACTATACACTAGATTCATACTTAACATAAACTACTCTTTATTTTGCAGTGACATTTGTAAAGAAAACAAACGGCAAAGAGCTTGCCGTTGTAAATGGCTATACATTCTACTGTCACTTTCGAAACCTTTCATCTAATACCTGGAGCTGCTCTTCGGGTCGAACCTGCAAAGCCTCGCTGATTCTCACTAATGATGACAGAAGGCACCCGATAAAAGCTAAGTTGGAACATACTCATCCACCTCCACATTTTGTCATTTCTAAAGGATGTTATGTCAAGCTGTGACAGGCTATTAACGGGTTTATTAGCCAAAGTCGCACTTTGTGAAATCGTCCGTTCCGGTTTTGTATTATAATTAAGGTTTTTACTATGTAACGACTTGGAATGTCAGCACTTGTTTTTCATCGTTGTAAAGGTCATCACACACACATCAGTCACGTAACCATCATGTCGTCGATTATTCACTGATTGTATGTTAATGATTGTAACGCACCGGTCGTGACACTTATGACTTGATAGACGTGTGGCCGGTGTCCTACGATCGCTATTTCTTGACGTGGCTGAACAGCGACGCGCAGGTACGTGTCTGATGTATGTGCTTAAGAGGAAATGCAGTCGCAGACATCTGAGGGAATTTCCTAAGAAAAAGTAATAATTCGGGGTTGGGCTCTATCCTATTTCATCCTTCAATATTGGACCAATTTAAATGATATTCCATATACTGAAAATAAATATATATTCTGTGCCTCTATGTTTTCCTTTTTGATGATACATTATCTTTAAAAGCACTAGAACCCTCAAAAGAGGCCTCGTGTACAAATTGTCAACTATAAATGGTAAAAGGAAAAAATAGGAGCACGGTATATATTTCTGGTCCGCATTTTCTCTTAATGCCGGACACTCGGCGCGGGTTTTCCGTAATATCTGACACAATGTAGATGTCTATTTTATTAGACATTTTTTTTAAATAATTAAATGATCGTTTAATTAATTCGTTTTTATGTTTAGCTTTATTGAATTTGAATAAAATTACATGATTGAACAATTCATTTCTTTATTTATTTCTGTAAACCAATATAAGTTCTATAAAACAGTTTGCCTTACTTACATGAAAGTACGTTGAAACCTCGCTAACAGTTTGCTAACTTGCATCTTTTTTGCCATATTGCGAAATATTTTTGTGATGCGGTTAGAGAAGGTTTGCAATACACTTATTATTTATTTTCCAGTCAAGTTTGTAAAGAAACCGAATGGCAAAGAGCTTGTTATTGCAAATTGCTACACGTTCTACTGTCACGCACGATTTGCGGTCTACAAACATTTGGAGACGCTCTTCAGGGCGGTCCTGCAAAGCTCAGCTATTCATCACCAATGATGGGACAAGGGTCCTGGTCAAAGCGAAATTAGAACACACTCATGCACCTCCTAACTTTATTGTCAAAAACGGCATTTTTATCAAGTTGTAATGGGCAAGGAAAAAAGGCGTCAGTTTATGTGTGTATGTCTTGTATGTAATATGCAAAAGTAAAATTGATGTCTTTTTCTTTTTTTGTGTATCATTTAAAGTACTCAGCTTTCTAGTGGGCGGCGTAGTTAATATTTAATTGACAAAGTTTTGAAATATTCTTAACTAGCTTTTCACAGCAGTTTCACCCTCGTGAAAATTATCCTACGGGTATATATATATATATATCCTTCCTAATCTAGGCCTCGGTTTATCCGTCTTTAAAATGTTATCCAAATCCATTCAAACGTTAAGATGTGATTATTAAATAAACATTCAAACATGATATATGTTTGAATGTTATAAACCAGATACCAATATTATAAACTAGCTTCTTACAGTGGTTTCCTTCATGTTCTCCTATGATTAATAGTACATTACTGCAGCGGCCAGCAAAAGAGGCATTGATGGACGAACGTGTAAATGTGGGCCGAGGCGAAGCCGAGGCACACATACGTAAGTCCATCAATGCCTAGTTGTGGCCAAGGCTTGTATAGTACTTTTCTCAAATATGCGCGGAAATTTCCTAGAACTCATTTTGTCAAAATCAATGGCGAACAACAATAATTGTTCCCGCGTTAGTGTTCATTTGTTTTTTTTTTTCAATAAACAGCGTTCCATTTGCAAGCCAGTTCGAAATTTAAATAAAACCTTTGGTAAGTTACCTCCTTGGTGGCCATGCTTCGGAGAAAAAGATCGTTCCATTTTTAAATTACACTACAGATATGAGTTTACTATGGAATTTATTTGGCCGCTACACACGACAGATATGGATTTTCATACAACTTTTGCCGGCCGCTGCGCGCATGTATTTGGCCAGTACAGCAATTGCGATTTATCTCGAAGAAGGTTGTCAAAATAATGCTCAAATTTCCAAGCATGTTTGAGAAAAAGTGTATTTTATCCTAACCTAGGACATAGTCTACCCATGAGCTAAGTTTTATCCAAATCCGTTCTGTCGTTAAGACGTGAAAAGGTAACATTTTCGTAATAAATTTTCATGTTTGTTTGTTTGGCGAAAACTCAAAATTCTAGACTAAAACGTTTTTTTAATTTATACTCTTATTTGTTCGTTATTTCGTTGGTAATTGTTTTTGTTCAAAAGGTTTTTTTTGCTTGCTGTTAAGCTTTAAAACCTCAAGATTTTATAAATAAGGCTTCAGAATACTATTGATGAAATCGGTTGTGGAACCTTGAATTAAATTTATTTTACTAATAAATTTTTGGTACTTTACTTTTGGAAGAGTGTGACTGCATTTTTTACTTTTGACTGTACGTGATGCCTTGCTATCATCTTGCTGGATCAATTATTTTTTTTGACACTGCGTAAAATATTTTCATACTGTCGTTCGTACCATAACTGATGACCGTTGGGGTAGACGTGTCCTTGAGTGGAGACTATGATTTAATGCGTAAACGTAAGGTGTAACTCGTTTTTGGGGCTAAGTCACCCGCGACCGTAGGAGAGTTACCCCTATTGTTGTTACCCTACACATGGTCCCCGGGTGGTGCTAATCAGGTGACACTAACTGGTGGTAGGCTTCGGCCGAAGGCTTGCGGCCACCCACCGTGCAAAGACGTACCGCCTAGCGGCCTAGTCGTGTTCCGGTACGATGCTCGGTGTAGCCACTAGAGGAGTTGGGTAGAGATAGTTGTGCCACTGCAAGCTGACCAGTCTGACTCGCACTGTTTTGTGCGTATCTGGAGACTAGTCGCGGGTAGCGGGATCCGAGGCACGGTGCGCCGCTGGCCGACCGCAGGTAGTTGGAGGCCCAAGAAGTGTACCAGCCACACACGAAAGGCTGCCCCGCCAACTGTTGAAAAATATCTGGAATGCACCATCATGCTGGTTGGCTACTGGATTGGAGGGCCCGATGGACATCGCTTAACATCAGGCGAGATAGTGTTCGAACGCGAGCCTATAAATTATAAAAAAGATAAAGCGTCGAACATCGCATGGTGGCTGGTACCAGCTGAATAAGATCTGCCGAAAATCGAGACAAATCCCGTGCGGTTGGAGAGGCCTGTGTCCAACAGTGGACTGCTATAGGCTGGGTCACAAGGGAGAGGGATACTTTGACGTAATATTTTCGCCGCATTTTTTCTATTTAAGTAGTCAAGTCTAAATAACGAAGACTTTTATTTGAACTAAGAGGAACCGGAAAACTAAAGCGCAGCTCCGAAATTGGATAATAAAACACATAATATACTATGGGTGGTTTGGAACCCTTTGAGCTTGAGTCCAACCAAAGAAAAAAGAAAAGGATAATTTAATATATGTTTTACTTTACAGAGAAATTAGTTCGGTTTCCAAATGGCAAAGAACTTGATAATCCTTTGAGTGCTAATTAGCAAACTCAATAGAAAAACAATTGTTTTAGGGAACCAAACTTCCTAGAAGACACTGAACCCCTTGAATGCTTGAGTTCATCCTCGCTACGGTCTCGCTGTCTAAATACATATTTTACCAGTTTTAAATCATTTTTATTGTATTTTTCAGTGAAATGGGCAACGAAAAATAACGGCAAAGAGCTTGCTATTGTAAATGGATACTCGTTCTATTGCCACTGGCGCCGTCAGCGCCATAACGTCTGGAGCTGTTCCAAAGGACCTCCCTGCAAGGCTCAGTTGACATTTTCCAACGGTGATGATCGGGCGCTGATTAAAGCTAAATTGGAGCACAAACCTCCCAAATTTGCTATTTGTCAAAAAAAAAAAATGTTTGGTTTCGCAAAGTGTAAAGTTTATAAAGGAGATAATAATTAATTTATTCTTCAGGCAAACGTCACTACTTGCTTTACAAGCCAGCAAGGACCACTGTGTACAAACTCTATTTGGAACTTAAACATAGAAACATCGCTATCATTAATAAAATCTTCCGTTCTATTTAATCACCTCTTGGTGCACTATGATGTGCATTGACATAGTCTCCACGAGGAATTACACTCTAGGCTTCCGTTTTTGCTACCGTTTTTACGCCATTTAGGGCTTAAATTTTGCCTCGGCAGAAGCTGTTCTAATACTGAAAAAGATATTTGTGTCTTACCCTTTGCATTTCTTGTCATTCCTTTCTTTACAGTTTTCATATTAGACTGTTTCTCTGATAATCATTTTTCGGGTTCCATTTTCTACATGTCACTGACTCACTCTCATAAAGAGTTTGTACAAATTTTTCTAGTAGTTTGTATGTAGCCGTTATCGTCACATAAAAACCGAAATTTGCTGTATTTTTGCATGCTTTTTTATTATCACTTATTTCAAGCTATAGATAATTTCTTGCAATAAAAATAGATGATTTTTGAGCTTACTGAAGGAAATGAAGTGAGAGTAACAATTGTATAATAATATCCAATAGGAATAGAGCAAAATATTATTGAAATGAAATATTTGTATCTAGTGATAGGTATATTCTATATACATGTAATGTAGATATCGCTTTTATCAAAGATTTGTATTTTTAATCTAACGTTGGTGTCAACAGTACTTCCTTAATAATGCAATCGTCAACTCCAAATAAAATCACATCATTTTTTATCTACGCTAAATAAACATTCAGTAGTGTTTTAAGTAAGAATAAGGTTCGCTTTCTGTCTAAGGCGATGACAGGATGACGAGGAAAATGTTGACTTATATTTTATATTTTTTTTTCTAGAATAAAGGGAATCATAATGTTGTGGTGTTGTTTTATGCATAATCATCTGTCATCAATTACATTCGTCACATTTTCTATCATGTGCTCATTTTGTAAACAAGGTATGTTGTCTATTGGTACTATAACTTGGTTAAAAAATTCTTGGTTGCGATAATAATTACCAATTTTGAAAGCACGATAATTGAAGTTAACATTGTGGTACTTTAAGCTAGCGTCAATATACTGTAAATAATCATCATAAGGTGAAAATTGGTGTTATTTCGATTCTTACAGAAACAGCATCTAATTTAGCATGAATTCACAATAAAAAATACAACAGAAGAATATTGCATCAGAAAAACACCGCTGAGAAAACCAATCACTAGCGGTGTTCTCGGCATTCTGCAAGCAGTTGTACCAGCAGCCAACTTTGCCATTAACTGTCATGATAACACCGACTACAAATGGAACAGAGTTAAAGATCTTATCCTCTCATCACGCAAAGAGAGTCAGAGCAAGGCAGCCGACACTCCGAGAAAGGTATGGATAACGGAATTAGTAGGGACTCTTTCCAGTCAGTACACCAGTTTCAATGCCAGTTTTCCAGACTTGATTGCACAGGTCAAGCATTATCTTTATCCCTAGACCCCTTAGGTGCTTAAGTTCTTCAGCAAAAATGTTGTCTCTACCGGCTGGTTTGTTTGACTTAAGCTTGTGCAGTGCACTTCGGATTTCAGATTCAAGGATTTCGGGTTCCATGCGTTGCCTGTCTGCAATCGAGTTACTTGGAGCTCGTGCTGCAGAGTCAGCATATAGGTTTTGCACAGTATGATCTCCATCTTTTTAGAAAGAGATGCCTTGTCTGAAATTTTTGCGCATGGTTTTCTATATCCTGACAAACTGAATTTAGGTAGTCATTATAGTCCCTGCGGCACAGACGTTGAACCTTTGCCAACATTTCCCGGTACAAGCTTGGATTCAGTGTTGCCCTTGAGTAGTTCCTTTCGTTCTCTGATGGTCTTCCATGTTTCTTCAAACAGCATTTGAGTCCGGCAGTTGAGTGTGTCATGCTCTCTCTAATGTCTCTCTGATGGTGGCACAAGTGTTGGATCATTCGGTTCCCTTCATGATGGTTGAGCTGAGTGGTGCCGATCCATGTGTCATGTTCGTGAACGGGCGCCGTCAGTTGGGATTGGTCATATCTTAGCTGCCTCCGCATGTTTTTAATTACCTATTTATTGTATTTTTAATTGTTTGTTTTACTCTAGACGCTTTTAAGTGCGTTTTTTTTTTTTTTACATCGTTCTCACATATATGTATTTTTCCTACAAGATTATTGTAACCAAATACTTGTAAAACACATTTATGTTTTTTTAAAAGAGTAAGTTTGGAGTTTCTTGTCCGTTCTTCTCTATAACAAGCTACATTTCCGAATGGACGGTAGAATCAATTATTATTACATTTATTTTTTATTTTTGACGTTCGAAAGTGCCGCTTAATGGCCTAATTGAATAAAGAAATTTTGATTTTGATTTTGATTTGTATGTTTTTATGATTAATTCATGACCCATCCTAAGCGTACTTTACTTAAGGCATTCTAATGCAATTAGGTAGTTTAATTATATATTTCCTTAACAACAAAAATGTTATCGCATCGTTGTTATGTTTAATAAGAAACTGACAATTAGTTTATCCATCTCGCTAACATTTCAATAACATGCCACCATTTTGACGTTTTGTTATTTGGCATTTTTCTTTAATTTATAAATAAGGATCTGTAACCGAAATAGTTCGTTTATGGTTTGGAAACAAAATATTATTATGTACGTTTAAGTAAACCATACCATAATATGGTATGGTTTAACCATATATATATATGTACTTATGTATGTATGATGTATATTTATGTTTGTTTTGTTATTCTTCTAAAATTGTTCACTAAACTACTTCGCTTCTATCTTTTGTATACTCTTTCTATCACTCTAAGGTTTGCTGGTACAAAACTTTACTTTGAGTTAAGCTCGCCTTTGTACATCAACTTTATAATCGAACTATGTTTAATTGTTTAATGTCATTTCGTTCATTTCTGTTTGCTAAAAAATCTACTTTTAAATAAATAAAAACATCTATTACAATGAGCACAATTCTCAAAATAGCACGTCCTTAACATAGTTTTTATATTATACTAAGTTCTGGCAGTGGCTTCGCCTGCGTGAAGTAAGTTGCCGGAGTCTGTGTTTCCCGATAGCTACAATCTAGGGGTCTTTAAGTCAAGAGTGAATGGGTTTTTTCTAGGCAAGCGTGCTTCACCGTCGACCACATCATCGCTTTCCATCAGGTGAGATAGTGGTCAAGCGCGAGCCTATTGATAATAAAAAAAAAGAAAAAAAAGTTGACCCACGGGGATATTTATCCGAGATAAAAAGTAGCCTATGTGCTAATCATGGATCATCAACATGCATCCATCCATCCAAACTTTCGCATTTATAATATTATAAGTAAGATATGATAATACGGTAAAACGTCTTAAATGCATCATGAGTAGTATAATAAAAAAATAAAAAAAGAAGTTTTCAATTGAATTATGGGCTAAATGGGGCAAGAATTAACATATTTGAGTACCTTCACCTCTGAGAAACACCGATTTCTGAATTGATATTTTAAGTTAAGAGCCAAACTCTACTTTAATGCTATAACTTGTCAAATTCTCAATTCAGTAACTAAGAGTTAAATAAGTATTTCAATAAAATTCTAAACCCCGTTCTGATTTGAAGTTTAAATAATTAAATTTATTACACAAATATTGTCGATATCGAATCTATATTTAAATGGTGTTTTTAACCCCCAACGGAAAAAGAGGGGTGTTATAAGTTTGACGTGTGTACCTGTGTGTTTGGTTATTTGTGTATCTGTGTGTGGCATCATAGCTCCTAAACGGATGAACCAATTTTGATTTGGTTTATTTTTGTTTGAAAGGTTGAAGTCACCTTCTCTCTCGAGAGAGTGTTATAGCTATGTTTGTTGAAAATCGGTTCAGCCGTTCAAAAGTTATCGGCGTTTTACTGTTTGAATCGGGGTGTTTTCGCAAGTTATTGTGTCATAATTACGTATTCAATAGATTGTCGATCGAAGCGTGTCTACTAGAGACATTATGTAGCATGAAATAAAAAAGGGTCGGGGTTTCTTAAATTTTACTTGTTACTTCAGTGGTTATTGTAGTAAAAGTTAATGGATAAGATCTTATTTCTTAGAATTTGAATAAACTAATTATTTTTAATAAAATAAAATGTTTTCCCTTGCCTTACCTTACCTTATTTTTACCTGGAATGGAAATGCCTAGAAGTACATACATGGAACTTATAGATGATGTTCTTCAGAACGGCAGGGTGCATAGTACTCATAACCGGCTTGAGTATAGGATTAGAATATATAAACTTAAACGAAGCAAAAGCAATATGTAAGAATCATAGCAGGTGGTGTTCAGTAGTTTCTGCCTACCGCTATGCAAAAAAGGCGTGGGTGAACGTGTATTTTTTTCGAGACTTGAAACAAACTTTTAATTTCAGACTACAAATACATAAGATCGAGAGCGGGCAAGCCGTTGATATTATACAAGGAATATACTTTCTGGCATCAAAGACATTTCCAGATAAAAGGGACCCATCATTGGCTGTGTACCGCTAGTAGCAGAAAGCACTGCAAGGCTAAGCTTGTGCTGGATAACTACGGTAATATTTTATCTGGCAACTGCTATCATAATCATGTACCACCTAAATATTATGTGTTCAATGGAACATAATGTTAAGGTTAATGTATGTTATGTTTATAGTATCTTTGTTAACGGAGCCGAAGCGAAGCGACGCGTCGGTTTAAAAATAAAGTCACCTATCTCTACCACTTGCACATATTCCTATCAAGCTTCGTATTCACTAGGCAACATTGGACGTGCGACATGATGCACAACATGTTGTTGTCTTTAAGATAACAAAAGACGCGCGAATTCGCGCATATCCGATAGAATTGTGTGCATGAACATTTATATAGGCGAGTCTTATATATAATACATGTGTATTACATAAAAGAGTTGCCTGGCAGAATAATAAGTTCTTAATTGAATATTAAAAATAAATAAGTGGTTAAAGTTATTATTTATGATGTTTTATTTTATTTAAAACACCATGATCAGATATTTGTGATAGAAAACCTACCTACTTAGATGATATATAGGTATTTTCTTATCGCCATCTCTGGATTAGTTCTTATTTATACTTACGGGTATTTTTACCCTCTGAAAGATGAAGTCATAACCACCTAGTATGACATTTTACCACCTTTTTAAATACCATTTTTTACAGGTTTCCAATACATAACATCGAGAAAAGGACACCCTTTAATGCTGTATGGTGGCTACTCCTACTACCGCCATCGTATAACAAAGAACAATGTCCACTGGAAGTGTTCATCACGCCTAAGTAAAACCTGTAAAGCTAGGATCACACTGGACACTAACGGATATATTGTAGACGTCATTCATGACCATAGCCACCCCAAACCAACATTTCATTTTTGTAACGGAGAATATATTAGAATTTAAAGAAATCATGCCTTTTATTGTATTACCTAAGGAATCGTGATGTTTCTGTATTTGTCAATCCCATACATTTTGACCATTCATTTTTTCTACAGCCTCATATTTCCACCAGTTGCCACTATACTTCGGAATAAAGCACCGTAGGTCCGTAACTGGACCAGTTCATTAATTATATTTTGGGTAAGATTAAACAGCGGTGATACAATTTTAGGTTGGTTTACAATAAAATATGTTATACATATTTATTATCTATCTACTTTACTTTTATTTTGAAATGTTTGTGCAGTTATACAATAACAAGAACTTAAACTTTGGGTGTTTTGTGCTTGCTTCAATGTTTCATTTTTATACGTCGAAATCAACCAGAGGCTATAAACAAAGTGTAATTCTATCCACAATGGTAATGGTCGAAATAAAACACTTGACATCTCAATAGCGCTAAACATTCCCATACATTTTTTACAGATTTCCCATGTATTTTCAGATATCCAGTTCATAAACTCGAGCAGAGGCAAGAAGTTAATTCTGCACAGAGAGTACACATATAGCTTCATTACTAGCAATTCCACAAAAACATTAAGCTACTGGTCATGCTCGAGGAGGTCCGCAAAAACAAACTGCAAGGCAAAAATAGTAGTTGATACTAATAATGAAATTATATCGGGCAACCTAGACCATACCCATCCACCGCCTGAATTCATTGTCACTAATGGTCAGTAAATCAGAATGTAAAACATTGAGAATAAATAAATAGCGTTGTTTGTTTTTGACCGACTTCAAAAAAAGGAGGAGGTTCCCAATTCGTCTAAGTCTATGTTTTTTAAATTATGTTGGAGTACTTGATTTTAATAGTGTTACCTTTAACTACATACTTCTAATCACGCCAACCCTAATACAATATTTAGTTTCAACATGCTTGACTTTGGTTGAGTTTATTTTTGTCTCTAGAATCAGCCACTTTTTTACTTTAAGTTGAGTAAGACTAAGAGGGTAAGATACCTTGGGGTTTAATAAGATGTAAAAATTACCTGGCAACCGCATATGACATGGTTTCGACAGTACTTCCAAAACTAGGTGTAATCTTTTACTACATAATTCTAAGCACCATTTGTCCATCAATAATGGATAATATTTCAGCAATTAGAAATAAACATTTGAGATGTGATTTATTGTCTTTATTTTAATATTATATTATTCAGTTTATTCTTTAAATTCTGTGTATTTAACATTGAATTATGTGTTTTGAGTTACTTTTTTTCTGTTAATTGCATACCAAGGTTTCTTCTGACCGAGATCACAAATTCGCAAGTTTTTATAATAAATTATATTAATACCTTCTGTTTTACCGTTTGGAATTTGCACGTTCAAAGTATGAATTTGCATTCATACTTAGAAATAGTTTTTTTTACTGACATAAAATATATTATTATATTATTTTTTTCAGATATCAAGTTCATAAACTCGATGAGAGGCAAGCCGTTAATTCTGCATAGAGGTTACACATACAGCAAATGCCATTCCACAAAAATATCTACTCACTGGTCATGCTCAAAGAAATCCGTAAAAACGTATTGCAAGGCAAAAATAGTACTTGATGATGATGGCAACATTATATCTGTTAACCTAGAGCATACTCATTCACCATCTAAATATATCTTCTATAATGGACAGTATATCAAAGTGTAAAATACTTAGAAAACCTCTATGGTATCGTTTGTTTTTTACAGACTTCAAAAAATGAGGCGATTGTCAATTTGCCTGAATGTTTGTTTTTAAATTATGTTAGTATATTTTTCATATTTAAGTGTTATCTTTTACGATATACTTCTAATCACCCCAACTATCCATCAGTATTGGACAATATTAAAGCATTTTTAAAGAAACAATTGAAATGTTATTGTCTTAATTTTAATAATTATATAATCTATAATTTCACAATAAATGTAATTAAAATCTAATAATGTTTTTATATTCATTACTCATTCAACACATCCTTTTTTTCTTTTTTTCTATATATTTTATTTTATATTCCTGTTTATTTATTTATATATGCTTTATTGTAGATACACTAAGTTAAAACATAGAAAATGAAACTTAAAACTAAAATATATACAATGGGCGGCCTTATCGCTTACCACGATCTCTTCCAGGCAACCTGGTTTGCTGTTGTGTTGTGGTTGTGTTAAATAAATGTTATTCTATTCGACTTTAAAGTTTTTTAGACTTCACATGCTCTGTGCGTTTTCAAATAAAATATTTTGATACTTACAAGTGTTTGAACATGTGGTTGAATTCGCATTCGATTTCATTCATTCTTTGAAATCAGCGTTTTTGTTTGACAATAAAATTCAGGTTGCTTGAATAATGTATATTACATAAACTAAAATATATTTACCTAAACTACAATGGTACAACAACCATTTTCAGACATCATGTTCATTTGTTCGAACAGAGGCAATCCGTAAATTCTGCAGACATATAGCAAATGCTATACCACAAATGTATCTACTCACTGGGCATGCTCAAAGAAGTCCGTAAAAACGTATTGCAAGGGCAAAATAATAGTTGGTGATCATGGCAATACTTTATCTAGTAAGCTAGAACACCCACCACCTAAATTTAACATAATAATTGAGTCTATTTCAGAATTTAATATACTTATTTTTTGACAACGTTTGTACTTTAAAATACTTCAAAACAATGCTACGAAAATAACTATACTGCAAAAAATTATTGGATCCCATGAACTTTTTTTCTTACTAGTAAGTACCAATATTTTTTTCAGTCTAAGTCTCATGATTCATTTTATTACTTGTAACCCCACCTGTCCTTGATACGAGTACCATCTTAATACGTCACCTGGTAATGAATTGTATTTGTTGTTGTTATGTATTTTTTTAATTATTTTAATACTATATACTAGTAGTATAATAGTAGTAGTATAGTATTATATATATTATATATAGTATACTATACTATATTTAATACTAATATTATACAAACTATAGTCATTTATAATAAAACTTACCAAATAATTACCAATATAAAGAACGAAATATTTATCTTTTTCCAGAAATCAATTTTATAAATTCAAGGAGAGGCAAGCAGTTGATTCTACATAAAGAGTACACATACTGTTTCACGAAATACTTTACCAGAAAAAAAGCTACCTACTGGCAATGCTCAGGGCGAACGTCAAACCAATGCAGGGCGAAAATAGTTATTGATAATCATGGTAAAATTATATCTGGTAACCTAGAGCATAGCCATCTACCACCTAAATTCATCATTCGTAATGGACAATATTTTAGAATTTAAATAAGTACTCAAATCTTATGGTCAACTAAAAAATAAGACTAATAAATGTATAAAAAAGAGAAGAGAGAAAGGGGCTCATTGCGCATGAAAATATTCTTCCACATTGATGTCATTGGAAAAAGTGCCCATAACGCTGGTTGCATCGCCACGGTGCATAGAAATGCCGATTCTCTGGCCGAAGCAAAGCCCAGCCGTCTGGTTTCGTGAAGAGGTGTCTAACTTTGTACTGATGTCTCAAAAAAGTCTTGGTACTTAATTAATATGATTTTAAGAACTTGATAATTTAGTTAGAGATATCTGTTTAAATCAAATAATTATGTAGGTTATTTTCAAAAAACCTTAATGTGTTATTAAGAGGAAATATTAAATATTTTTTTATATTTTGGTTTATATCTAGATGGGGTAGGCTCTCTTTATTTCTCGGCGCCAAGACGTTTTGTCTAGAGTTGCCGGGTCAGGTAATTTCTCCTTCTTGAGAAGCTTCGTTATACTGGGCCACCAAGTCAAATGAGGTGTATTGATGTCCTTGTAATCTATACTAATATTATTAAGAGGTAAAGTTTGTTTGTAGAAAGTAATCTCTGGAACTACTGAACAATTTTGAAATCCCGATGCATTCATCGGGATTTAATCGATTCAATCGTTATTTTTCGGGATCATTATCCCGAAAAATAACGATTCATGCGGAGTGGGCCACAGGAGAGAAGCCACTGAAAAAAAAACTGGTCTACACTACAATAATATATATTTGAAATTTAACGAAAGAGGCAAGTTTTGATTGTTTGTAACAGATAAACTCAAAAACTACATAACCGATTTTAGAATTCCTACACCTATGGCAATTACATTGTTGGCAATAAAAATATTACTTCTTTCTTTTCTTTTCTTTAAAAATAAGTTTCAAATTCTATTATCTCTTTATAATTTTTTTTGACAAAAATACCATTCACATTTCTTTTAAAGATAGATTTTTAATAAATCTTTGCTTTATTTCAGATTTCAAGTACATTAATTCGAATAGAGGCAAGAGGTTAATTCTGCATAAAGAGTACACTTACAGTCTCACTAATTACTCAGCTACCAAAAATACTACCTACTGGCAATGCACAGGATGCTCCAGAAAAAAGTGCAAAGCGAAAATAGTAGTAGATGTTTATGAAACAATTATATCTAGTAACCTATATCATAATCATCCACCTCCACGATTTTTTGTAAAAGATGGCCATTATATCAGAATTTGAAACGGAAACGCTTCAAATGTCACTATCTTAATATTGCTATATTATTTTATTGTATTTCAGAATGTATTTGGAAAATTAAAGTATGTATTAGTTTTGTGTAAAATTGCTTGTGTTTAATTACATAAGTATCTTATAAATAAACGTTGAGTTCTGTGTTATGTTCTATTATTTTAAGAAAATGGTATAAATATTACTTGCCTGTTTGAAGTTTTTTGGAGCTAATATTATTTGCCTTCAATAGTAATATACATTTTAATATCAGACAATTTCCTTTCATATATAAACTATAATTGGAATTTAGTTTTGTTTTATTTCAGATGTAAAATACATTACTTCAAAGTAAGGGGAGCAGTTGCTTATGCACAAAGAGTACACTTATAGCTTAACGATTTTTTCTTCTGTCAAAAAAACTACCTACTGGCAGTGCACAGCGCGAACAAGCAGCAGGTGTAAAGCAAAACTAATAGTAGATGATTGTGGTAAAAACATCTGGTAACCAAGACCACACTCAACCACCGCCACGATATTTCGTCAAAAATGGAAAATATATAAAAACAAATATAAATAAACTGTTCAATATATCTTTTACAACAATCACAATTTTTCATATATTTATTTATTATTTTATTTATTTCACTGCAAAGCAAAGGCCTCTATTTTATTATTTTTGACATTAGTTTGTATAACTTCTCAATTTTATCTGAGTTGTCTGTAGATAAAGTCTGTCATTAAGTAATCTATCTATTTTTGTCTTCATCATTTTAACTTTATGATATGAAAGTAGATATAGTGTGAATAGACTATTTGATGTCAATTTTACGTTAATTACATTACTTTAACCGTTTTAAAATACATGTAATCCTAATATAATCCTTTCGATTTCAGTATTTTAGTGTATTTCATTTCAATAGCTATATACTCGTAGATTGGCTTGACGTGACAGTTTTATCCATACTAATATACTCCATAATAGACAACGTCACGGGTTCGATTCCCGCACGGAAGAAATATGTGGCTTACAGATAGTTATTTCGGATCTGGGTGTATGTGAGTTTAAATGTTTGTAAACGCACCCACGATACAGGAAGACATTCCTAGTGTGGAGAAAAAATTAAATGCGGAAGTACCACTGTATGCCTATCTACCTGTTTGTTACGTCATAACGTTACGATTTACTTCACACTAGGTTAGACCATATCCGGGAGCATGTTTCATTGTGATGATTTTCGACATCCACGCGGGGAAGCCGCTACGCTGGCAAAACCTAGTACTGATTTTAAAATCATTATTTTTTGTGTCTTAATGATTTTCCTTTGTTTCAGGTTTCCAGTACATCAATTCTAAGAAAGGCAAACCGCTAATTTTGTATAAAAAGTATTCTTACTGCTTTGTTAAATACACGTCTAGCAAAAAAACAACTGACTGGGTATGCTCCAGCCGTACCACAAAATCATGCAAGGCTAAAATAGTCTTAAACAGTCATGGTGAAGTAATACCTGGTGCGCAGGAACATACCCATCCTCCACCCACATTCGTCATCACTAATGGTAATTATATTAGAATTTAAAATAAAATGACTTATAGTAACACCAAGATACAGGCAATGCCTAGTTTGGGGTTCATTGTGGTATCAAGTTTATTTTATTCCATAGTGTAAATGGTTTGCATGTTTTTGTCTATAAATAGGTATTATACCTTTACTGAGTAAAAGGTAATATCAGCCTTTTTACTGTCCCACTTCAGGGTTCATTTGTAAAATCGCACAACCTTCACTGAAAACAAAATTGGGGGTACATATTCGCGAGCTGGTTGACTAAAATTATAAATATCCTCCGACTGCACAGCATGATTTTCTTCTTGTTTACATATTTGCAGTCAGGTTTTTTGATATTATTGACCTTTTTAATTACAACTTTTAAGTTTCCTATACTTTTTTTTCGAATGACTTGTAAGCATCGCTCCATTTGGAAGAATAAAAAATGAAATCGCCACACGTTTGAAAGATATGAGGTAATAAATAATATTACATAAATATGTAGGGAATACTGTGTAATTGTCAGGAAAACTGTTAAACAAACCAAATGCTTCGCTTGTATTTAGGGTCACAATGTAAATGATCACGTTATGTATTGGCGAATAACGTAGGTATACGACATTCCACTAAGCACGTAGTTTGATCTACACGAACAATCCGACACTCCCACTGTATTTCTCCATAAGTACAGTTTTATCACAAATTAACAACTCAATCCCAATCTATATATATTAGTCTATGCTCAATCCAACCTGCCATATTCTTACTCCATCTTCCATTGTTCGCGCCAAAAACTAGTGCTTGGTGTTATGTCAAGTTGACATCTGTCAGTGTCTTTCGAAACCATAGCTTTCTTCAGAACGAAATCTTTAGAAGTGCTGACAGATATATTATATACATACAAGATACGCGTGAAAACATAACCCTTTTTATAAGTAGGATTCGGTGACGAAGCGGGTGTTGTGTCTTGTGGGTAACTGCCCGATGGTGATTGTCTGGCTATTGTACTCGTATCTGTTCAAATCGCGCGATGTAGGATTTGTGTGACGTCAGGCCTTTGTTTATAATTCGTGTATGACGGTACAGATACATAATATCGATTTTTGATCAGTACACTTGCTCAAAGTGGATTTAGATTTTATGTCGATGTCTTTGTTTTGAATAAATAAATGTATTTTATCATTGAAAATGTATCAAGGTACCTATTGAAATAATGATGTATAATTTTTACATTAATGACTTTCCTGTATTTGTTGAAACTCACTGTTTCTCTTCGGACTGACTAATTTCTGAACAATGTTTCGCGCTTTCATCGTAATAAAATTATATAAACTTTTCGTGTCTTTTAATAACTGTTTAGATTCACTTGACGTAGACCTGTATAAAAATACAGGTTAAAAACTAACGTTCAACTTGTTAATGATTTTGCTTTGTTTCAGATTTCCAGTACATCAAATCTAAGAAAGGCAAACAGTTAATTTTGTATAGAAAGTATTGTTACTGCTTTAATAAATACGCTTCTATCAAAAAAACCACTTACTGGGTATGCTCGAGCCGTTCCGCAAAAACCTGCAAGGCGTCAATAGTCTTAGACAATCATGGTGAAATAATACCTGGTAACCTGGAACATACCCATCCACCACCCACATTTGTCATCAGTAATGGTAATTACATTAGAATTTGAAATAAAATGAATTAACGTTCCACCAAAATACAGGCAGTGCCTAGAATGGGGTGGGGCACAAGTCCACTTCCATTGTGTTATCAAGATTATTTTATTTCACTGTGTAAATTATTTCTTAATCTGTCCCACTGCAGAACTTGAACTGATCTCATGCAGAAAAGATATGATCAGTATAAAGGTGTGCAGTCCTGTAACGCTAATTGAATAGGGTCGCTTTTCCGACCAGCGAATTGTTGTATATTGCGAGTAAATGTCCGATGAAGGTGAAATCGCGTGGATAACTTCGATAGCGAAATACAAATAAATACAAATACAAATATTTATTGGAACAAAATCATAATACAATTTTTGTGTACGTTAATACTGCGTTAGTTTAGTAAGTAACTGTGTCGCAGTTATTAGCGCCCACCCCAGGAGCGAAAATCCAACTTAGTTCCAAGACAAAATTTTCGTTAGACTAAAAGTAGAAACTAGACAGACATTTATAATAACAATAAAACTAAAACTAGACATAGATATATTAATAATAGATTGGAGCAGTAAAAGAGGGTGTGTGTGTGAGTGTATGTGTGTGCGTGTGTGTGTGAGGGAGGGTTAGGAGGTGCGTGCGACTGTGAGTGTGTGCGTGTAGGAAGGGTGTATGTGAAGTATGTGCTAAGAATACAATTTAAGTTTGTATGAGGCACTCTGTTTCCTCATAAGTCAGGTTCTGGAGCCATTTTTCAATTTTCTGTTTGCACTCTCGTAAAGAGAGCGGATAGATATTTAATTTCTCATTAGTTTTGTTATAGATAACTGGACTCAAAAAGTTATAGTGTCTTCTAGCTATAACTAGATTTACGCTCTCTGTCTGGCATATTCTGTTAACTCTGCGTTTCCGAGTATTGAGATTAGGGTCATATTTAATGTCAACATGCTTACGCAATAATATACTTATAAGACATGCTTGTCTTACAGTAGGCACTTTGCAAAGAGCATACAAGTCGTGCGTGGGGAAGCGAATAGGTTTATGTGCCATAACTTTTAGAACTGCTCTTTGTGCTCTATCCAGACGAAGTAGAAGGCATTTACCAGAGCTACCCCATGCGGTAATGCAGTAAGTTATCACGGAATGTGCCAGCGCAAAATAGACAGTTTTTAACGTGTGGAAATCTGCCGATGTTCTAAGGTTTTTAAAAACAAATATTAATTTTCTGACACGTGACACCAATAACTCAATATGCTCACTCCAGGTCATAGTGCTATCTATAATGACCCCCAAATATTTAATTTCATTAGTTCGCGTAATTGTAGCACAATTGCAGGTTGCAGTTGTTTTCGAGAGGCATTTGTGAGCAGTAAGTGTGAAGGAGGAATCAGGTTGTGATAAGAGCCGTGGTGCAAACGTTATGAATTTAGTTTTTTCTAAATTCAGGGTGAGCAAGTTGTTATTTAACCAATTCATAACATCCCGTAAGGCAGATTCTGCATGAAAACGCACATCTGCCCAGTCACTTCCATGAACTACTAAAACTGTGTCATCCGCGTATGTTATGATTTTACAATTTGTTAGAGACAGTCTACAGAGTCTATTTATATAAATAAGGAAGAGGGTAGGCCCCAGGACACTGCCCTGAGGAACTCCGTAGGTGAGAAACTGTTCCTCACTTGTGAGGTTACCAATTTTTACAACCTGAGAGCGGTTACTAAGGTAGCTTTTGAAAATGTCCAGTGGCAAACCCCTCACTCCAATCCGAGATAATCCCGCGAGCAAAATAGGAACAGAGACAGTGTCAAATGCCTTTGAGAGGTCTAGAAAAACAGCTATTGTTTTAAGCTTATGATTCAAATTATTTGCTATAGATCCAGTTAAATCAAGTACAGCATCTTCTGTGCTTTTACCAGACCGAAATCCGTGACCGTGAACCGAAATGTTCGATTTGTGTGAAATCAGCACCCAAATTGTATAAGTTCGGTATACTTTCCATGTATTCATTGGTTCATAATGTTCAAAAATAAAACATGCAATGAATACTGTTCAGTTACGAAAATAAGTTAGAGTTAAATTGCTTATTAGTCATATATTAAATATAGTATATTTAATCTGCATTAACTTGAAAATATATTACCATATATACAATTGAATATTATAAAAAATAAACCTATATTCAAATACTATAATATATAGTAGAGGGAAAAGGGCTCATTGTACGTCAAAAACTTCACATCGCTGTCAATGGGAAACGTGCCCAGAACGCTGGCAGCATTTCCACGTTGAATGGCAATGCTGATTCTCTGGCCTAGAAAAAGGCCAGTCCTCTGGTCACGTGAAGAGTCGACGAGCTTTGTGCTAATTTCTCGAAAAACTTGATGCGCACTCGGACCCCATGGACCTTATGTTTCTAACCCAAACGGCTCAAACATATAACTTCCAGTAAGGTTGTTATATTTGCGCCGTTTGAGGTTTTCTGCACCGGCAGCAGCCACCCCAGCACAGCCCGCCGTGCTAAGAAGATGGGATGGCGCAAGGGTATCGACACACGTTGCATCCCACACCAAAGGCCTACCCACTTTCCAAGGCATTATGGTAATTCCGTCTGGTCTTTACCCATCGTCGAGTGCTAAGCCATTGGGTTCTAAAACAGCTGACACTGGTGACAAGAGCCCGACGTATGATGTCATTAATGCTGGCGTGCCGTGCTGTCCGGCCAGCGCTCCTACTGCAGGATAGGCCATGGTGACCGAGGCGGTCGACTGCTTCGACTAGTCTATTAGGCTAGGTTGTAATTTATTATTAAGAATCTAATTGTGAAGGTGTAGTTCCTATTTACCCTACAATGTCGCCAACAAAGATAAAAAATAATTGTTAATGATTTGCAGGTTCAAATAATAAGTTAGAGTAAAATTGCTTATTAGTCTATTAAGGCTAGATTGTAATTTATTATTAAGAACCTAAATTACGAAAATGAAAGGGACGAAGTCTGCTTCGTGCTGTTAAAACAGATATAAAATTAGGGAGCAGGTTTATTTTTTACAAACTTTGTTGTTCTCGTGTTTACAAGTATGTTTGTTCGAGTAGAATCTTGCAACTGAATTTTAAAACAGAGTTATTCTCAACCTATTCAGCTGAAATTTTGCTTACTTGTTTAGTTTGTATAACAATGCATGATTAGCTTAGTGTCGTCATTCTAAATCCAATATGGTAGATCGCCCAAGATGGCGGACTTTTATTTAAATGCTCTAAAAAGAAAAATATAAACTAGAAATTAAATAAAATCTCAAAATTTTCACTTCACAAACATTTATAGGATATAACAGTTTGCCGCGAGATTTACCTGAGTAGATAAATACGAATACAATATGTAACTTGTTCTTGACATAATAATTTTGTAATTCTAAGATAATAATACGTTTTTTATAAACTGACTGACTGACTTACTGTTTGTTCAGACAGTTCGATTTCTGGACATTGTTTCTCGCTTTTATTGTAATAAAATTCTATAAACTTGTCGTATCTTTCAATAACTGTTTGGAATTTAATATACAGAATCATAAATGCATTTACAATATAGGCGGATGATGATAATCAACTCCAGATTTTAATATTTGCCACAGAATTGAACTATAACATATAATGACTAATAAATAACATAATTATACAAACTATACTATATACAAGCGCGTATAAAAAGGGAAGACGGAAAAGGGCTCATTGCGCATCAAAATATTTGTTGACACTCGTCTGAGTCTAGATTTGCTCATGTAACTTTTGTATATAGCTATGTAATCTTACTTTCACCTTAATAATGATTTGGTTTTGTTTCAGATTTTAAGTACATCAAAACAAAGCAAGGCAAACATTCAATTGTTTTGTATAAAAAGTATTCTTACTGCTTTAATTACGCTTCTACCAAAAAATCAACTTACTGGGTATGCTCCAGCCGCACCACAAAAACCTGCAAAGCGACTTTAGTCTTAACCGAAAATGGTCAAACAATACCTAGTTACCAAGAACACACGCATCCACCACCCACATTTGTCATCCGTAATGGTTTTTACGTTACAGTTAATTAAAATAAAATGAATCATCCCCTTCCCTTCTTCTTTTATAAAGTACTATAGCTTTTGCCCGCGGCTTCGCATGGCTTAATTTTTTTTTTTCTAGATAATATTTATCCTGTACCCTTTTATGTACTCCTCAGAAGTGTTTTGTTTTTTATGCGCTTTATTAAATTTAATATCATGTTTGTTTGTTCATATCTTATGCGTTGATATAATAATCATCCGATATCCATAAATCTTTGTCAATTTATTGTTTGGACTTGCGCGAAGCATTATTGTTTGCAAATGTTTGTTTTGTTCTGTGCACGAAGGTTATAGGCATAGTACAATTAATTTTCACATGCGTATGCGTGCTATGCAAAAAAATAAGTTACAAACAAACATAATTTTGCAAACAACAATCCTTCGTGCAAGTGCACACAATAAGTTGACAAATATTTATAGTGTAAGCAATAACTATTATTTCACCTGCGACAGCAACGCGTCAGGTACCAGTCAGTTAATTATAATATCATACCAGCCTATTTACCATCCCACTGCAGGACTAAACCTTATCTCAATCAGATGTGGCAAGATGAGCATTGACCTGGCTTGCTGAACGCGTGTGGCTGAATGTAGACCTAAAATAAATTCATTCGTACATACCTACATTATTTCATCTTCGTTACATCTACAATTACAGGATTGCGGCCAATGCAATAAATGTACGTATCCTGAAATAAACAACTATTAATACTAATTGTATATTCTTATCTATAACTAATCGAATCTTAAGATCTATAACTATTTATAAACAATGCATTGTTTTGTGAATTCAGTCAAAGTATAGCTTTAATATAGGTTTTTCTGTGTTTATAATTTCGAATCAAGTTAAATTGATATCGGCGATTGCGCGAAAATCGAATTTACAGTTACAGCTTATTATCGATTGATATTAATGTCCTCAACTAGTGATTTCTTTTTGCAATAAATTTTGCCAATTAACAAGATTTTATGACAAAATTATTTATAACTTTCTTTTGTATTTTTCCTGTTATGTGACGTTATTCAATGTGTGATTATTTTTTATGTAGGTACTATTTAGGCTAATAAACTTGTATACTTAAAATGTCGTCTTTTAATATGTGGTTAGATTGTCTCAATGTAATTTTTTTAATTCAGATATGGTACTTTTGAAATTTATGTATGTAAACTAACGTCATTGTATGGAAATTACTAAAGATTTTATGTAAGTTTTGTCATTAGTGCAAGATTGTGAATTTGTGTACGAGTATTGCGGATAAAACAATGGTAATTTCTATTGTGTCTGCTAATTGACACTTGAGCTCATAACGGAGTAAGTGTTTTTGTCTATATAGCGGAATGTGAGTGGGAATTGGAGACGTTTTGCAAGACTGACTGTTCTAATTTTGTCCCCAGCTTGCGGAAACGCCCTTATCTCGCAGACATAATTTTGTGTAGATAGTCCAGTCCAGCTCGCAATTTGTTTTGATAATAAATTATAGCATATGTTACTCCGGGTTAATTTCGCTTTCAATATGTGAAATAATTTTTGAAATCGGACCAGGAGTTAAGATTATAAAGCCTACTTTATATTCATTATCATCATCATCGTCGAATCAGCCGAAAGACGTCCTCTGCTGGACATAGGCCTCCCCCAAGCGTCGCCACTTTGATTGGTCCCGTGCGTCTCGCAACCAGCAGATCCCCGCAACCTTCACCAGGTCATCGGTTCAACTGGTGAGAGGCCTTCCAACGCAACGTCGTCCGGTTCGTGGTCGCCACTCCAGAACCTTTCTTTATACTTTATAGTGATACTTCAGAATCTTACTCTGATGTATTTGTTATATTACTGTGAAAGAGTATCAAACAATGTACCTAAAATGTTTATGTTTAAATTTAGACATCAGATACTTTTCGAACTCATAGAACCTTTGCTTTATTTCAGATTTTAAGTTCATCAAATCGACGAAAGGCAAGGAGTTAATTCTGTACAAAGATCACACATACCGCATCGGTTACCGCTCTTATATCAGAAAAACTACCTACTGTGAATGTACCGTCAAAAAATGCAAGGCGAAACTTGTTGTGGGTGAAAATGCCAATATTATATCTACGAGTAGTATCCTGGAACACTGCCATCTCTCACGCCAGTACTTATTCAGCAAGTGAATAAAAAGATGATATGTACACATTTAAGTAACGTATGACGAGACTATTCTCTTTTTGTTTTTCTATATTTTATTTACCTACATGCGTTTGCCACTGCAGGGTTGTAGCGTAACGTAAGCTCCGGAGAGCTAACAGAGAGAGCACGTTAGTAAAAATAAAAGGTAATATAAATTAAAACTAATAAAAAGGATAAAGATAATAAAACTGTGGTCCGGCTTCGCACGACGTGGGCAGCTAACCAGGCAGGAAGACGTGGTAGGCCCTGGGTAGGCAGATGAGCAGGCAGGAAGACGTGGTAGGCCCTGGGTAGGCAGATGAGCAGGCACCACGACGGCAATCGGATAGGCAGGCTGTAGAGTAGGGCAGGTAGACGTGGCACGGTGTGATCGGACGGGCAGGATGACGTCGTAGGCCCTGGCTTGATTTATATGGCATATGACATCTGCCTAGATGTCATGTCAGATGAAAATGTCACAGTAGAAAAATATTGCAAGAATTACAAATTAACAATATAATTTAAGTTTCAGATATTAAAACAATCAGAAATAATTAAAAATAAGCTTTTCAGGTACAAACAGTATGAAAGAAAACAAAAATGAATTACAAAAGTTGATAAAATATCAAAATATATGAAGGTATGGTTTGTATGGTGTTATGAATTGTAAATAGAGTTAAAAAATGTGGATCTGTAAATCAGAACACCACAGGGTGTCAACTAAAAACAGCGCTGTGTGTTTAACACCCAGCAAATGCTGATTTAGCAAACCTTTTCGTATGCATGCGCGGCGTAAAACGTTAATTTATTACATAATTTTTTTAAATTTGTGTTGTTTTTTTTTAGTTTTGATATTATTTGTTCTTTATTTTCTTTATATTCTATTTTATTGTTATTCTATAGCTTGTCATTTTTGATATTTTGCGTGCCATGCTGTTTCGATACCTTTTTACTTCTTTCTTTTCTGGTATTTTTTTTCCTGGTAAGCTTTAGTTTATTTTTTGTAATAAGTATCTGTTGTTATTTTCTCTTCTATCAAATCCCTGAAGATTCCTTTGAGAGTTTTATTGAAGTCAGTCGGTTGGTTGTTATTTAGCTCTTTTCTCCGTTTCGCCGAGTATAATCGAATAGTTGTGCACGATTACAATAAAATTGATCGCCCAGGATTTGCACTTTTATCTGTACTCTTTTCTTTTGGATGATTAAAAGAAAGCAGCTAATTCTGCACAAAGGGCACACTTATAGCTACACTAGTTACTCTGCTATGAAGAATACTACTTTCTGGCGTTACATTACAAGCTGATCCACAAAAAAGTGCGACGCTTCTCTGTTTGTGGACGTAAGTGGCTATATAGTAAGTAGGTGGACGCATATGACACAGCCATCCACCATCCAAAATAAAATAAAACTGGCTAGAAAAATATTATTATTTTTCTAACAAATAGCAAAATAATCTCTGGTTAATTTTGTTTCTTCAAAGATAAAATAGAATATAAGAATGGAATTTGTAACATAGAATCTACTATACCAGCTTATGCTAGCGGCTTTGCCCGTTTGAAACTCAGAAATCATCCCAAGGAAACATATTCTCAAGATAGAAAAATACTCTAAGTCCTATTCCAAGACATAGTTTACCCGTGTGCCAAGTATTATCAAAATTCTCTGAGCTGTTATGCATACGCATAAAAGCTTAATACGAGTATGTATATAAATATAAGGATTGTATTCAACACTATTACGTTCGAGTGGAGGTCATATCGCTAACAACAATCAATAAGTTTTGTATTTTTGTCAACAAGTTGTGTGCCTATGGTTTGTGCTAAATAAATTTATTTTCTTTGTTTCTTATGTAAAAAAAAAACAATTCAATGAATAAGCATACCTTATTGTTAAAATATAAAATATTGTAAAGCTAAGAGGTTTTTTTTCCAAATGATTGAATTGTATGGATTTTAAATTGGATTGATTTTGTATTTACTTGCTCAACTACTAACTAGATAAATGTATCTTTATTTCAGATGTCAAGTACATACATACAATGCAAGGCAAGCGGTTAGCTCTACACAGAGGGTACACGTATAATTTCCAATATCAGTCTGCTACCAAAGGGACTGCTTATTGGCAATGTTCAGGAGAAACAAGAAAAAAGTGCAAGGCAAAAATATTAGTTGGTAGTGATGATAAAATTATATCAGGTAGCATAAACCATAACCATGTACCACCACAATTTATCATTGATTCTTTTAACCAATATATCAAAATATGACTAGGTGTCATATTTTGATATATTGTTATCTACTAAAATATTTTTGAAACTAAACAAAGCAAACTCTTTATCGTGCGTATCGATATTTGATATTTTTTTTATATTATTATTATTTATTTTAATAGATTGATTTATGATATTCTCGTTCACTTTTATTAAACGAACAAGAATAACATCCATCAGCTTTAATATTTTTTTACAATTTTTATTTTTACTTGTCAATTTTTCTATGCGTTTTTGTGTGATTATGCGTCTTACCTGGCGCATTAAACTGTTTCTTGGTTTTTTCTTATTCAAGCAGTTTAATTATGAGTATATTTTGATACAAGTGGGCAAACTTTGTCATTGCAGCCGAGACGAACTTTGTCATCTCATAGACGCCTAAGCCGACAGCAAGGCGGTTACGGAGCCGAGAGACTGCAATGTAAAATGCCCACGTGTATATAATGTACCTATATGTACGTACTTATCTACTTGTATATAATATACTTCAAATTAATAAAAACTATTACAGTAGATGTATAATAAAAATTAAAACTTAATATTTTGTTACAAAATAATTGTGTCATTGCCAAGTCATATTATTATGCATTTTGAGTTGCTGATTTTTTTCTCGAGCGATTAAACAGTTTAATTTTAAAATTATAAGAAACAACTGTGTATTTTTGTGTATAGAATAAACATAAATATTGGTTTGCTGAAATAAACAGTTCAGACATGATGTTCAATTTGTTAACCCAATTTAAATATTCACAATACTACGAGTATAAGCCCTAAATAGGCATGCTCCTGTATGCGCATGTAGCGATTTAAAAATTACGCTCAACCTGACTAAAGAAATTGGACCACGGTTGACTTAATTCTACAATAAGATTTATTTGTGTGTACTACCACACCCCTACCCAACCCACCAGGGAATTCAGGCGTAATGTATGTTATGTAAGTGCCAGTTTTCGATGAAACGTGTTAAGAAGATTTTATTGTGTTACTTTGTTTGTTTTAGGTTTCCAGTACTTATATTCTAGGAAAGGCAAGCTGTTACTTCTGTTCAAAGATCACACATACCACTTCAAGCACCGCTCTTCTGTGAAATGATCTAACTTTTGGCGTTGCAGTGCATCACAGTGCAAGGCGAATATACTTGTAGATGATCATGGTAACATTGTATCTGGTAACAAAGAGCAACACTGCCATGTCCCACCCAAATACATTATCAGTGGTGGACAATATATAAGAATTTAAAATTAGTAGTATTTTTTTTGGAAGTATACGAATAATACAATTGCTTATTTATTTTTAAGACTTACCTACCTGATTCCATAATTATTACTGTCGTCAAACCTAAGATGGGTTTGTGTTTAGTTGCCCAGAAATAATTTATCTTATATTTCAGGTGTCAAGTACATAAATACATCGAAAAACAAGCAGTTGGTTCTATATCGAGGGTACACGTATAATTTTAATCACAAGTCTTCTACCAAAGGGACTGTCCATTGGCAATGTTCAGGAAGATCAGGAAAAAACTGCAAGGCAAAAATATTAGTTGATAGTTGTGATAAAATTATATCTAGTAACCTAGCCCATAACCATCTACCACCACGATTTGTCATTGGTCCTAATGGCCAATATGTCAAAATTTAAAACATATCAACATTGGAAACGAGACATGCAATTTTTCACTAGAGATGGATAAATATTAGAACTTAACTTTAGCTGAAATTCTGCTGTGTGATTTCGAAACTTAATAATGATTTATTTAGGACCTCTAAAGGTTCGAGTTCGCCGCACGACCGTGACGTGACCCCGAGATTTGCGACCGAGACATCAAGTCTCGGTCGCGTCGGTGCGTCGCAGTCTTCGTTGGTGTACTCTGGTTGTCGATTTTACTCGTTCAAGTCAGTTATATTATTGTTTTTTTTTATTCCATATTGTAATGGCAAGTCCAGTTATCAAGTTACTGTTGGAGGAAGAAAAATACGACGATATGATATTATAATAAAACGAAATAATTATTGGCTATCAACGAATTATATATAAAGAGAGGCCAAAAAAGATCGTCTTCAATATGCGTGTCAATCAATAAGTGGTTCTTTAACTGTCTGATGACAATAATATGTTCGGGCATTTAAAGCGCGACGTACGTCACCATTTTGTCCGGGAGAGAGACTGTAAGCGATCTTCTGTCAGAGCACAAACAAAGCCTAAGGACAAGTAGTATTGCCTACTACCTCGGTCGTGCGTCGCGGTCTCGCTGCCAACTCGCACCTTAACAAAACATATACACAAGAAAATACAATATTTAATAGAAAGACGTAATGATAAGTAATTAGTCCTTCAATTATAGGAAGCCACATAAAGCTTTTGAGTATCGATTAAGTTGTAACTAAAATATAATCTATAATAACTAGATGATTTTTAAAAGCATATCCTATTATTACTATTATATACGTAAAAGCTTGTGAGGATGGATGTAGATTTGTTGCTGTTACACACAAAAACTACTGTACGGATTTTGATGAATCTTTACAGAAATATAAATCAGGATAACACATAGGTTACAATTTATAAATATATTGGGAGCAGTGCTTATACCACGCGGGTGGTTAAAATATAAAGAAGAAAAACCGTAGAGAACATGACTCAAAAACTACTTTCAAATTAACTATTATACTTAAGTAATAACTATATTATTTGTAGGTATAATTTAGCCTCAGGGTTAACAAAACTGAAATAAACTCTAATTATAGAAACAAAAGACAAACACTTTTAAAAGTATTATAGTAAAATAAAAAGTATTATAAATAATATTAGGTATGATTAATTTTTCTTAAGTCTTTGTTAATTGACAGAATAGAATATACTTTAGTGTACACCAAAAAAGTTACTTACACATATTTTTATATTTTTTTTCTCGTGTGGTGTCTCCTGTGCAAGTCAAATAAAATATTTTACTTTCTTGCTTTTTTTCTTAACACTTTCCATTTTTTATGTGTTCGGCGATGATCCTTTTTTTTTTAATACTTGTGTTTGTAGATGTGGGCCAAGTTGAATATTAATAAAAGCTATTAGTGTATTACTTTGTTTGTTTTAGAGTTCAAGTACATAAATTCGAGGCAAGGCAAGCAATTAATTCTGTACAATGAGCACACATACCGATTCAGATATAGCACTCCTGCCAAAAAAACTACCTACTGGCAATGCAGCGTTAGAAAATGCAAGGCGAAACTAATTGTACACGACCATGGTATAATTAAATCTAGTAATCAAGAGCACTTCCATTCCCCACCAAAATACTATGTCAGTAATGGACAATATATTAAAATTTAAAATATATTTGTAATTTTTCATGTGGAAGTTTCCAATAATATTATTGTATTATATACAGTCATTGGTCATCATTACAGTTTAGAACTATGTATTTCAGAATTGGTTCTAAAATTTTATTGTTTGCAAATAAAATATCTTAATTATTTTGCGTGTTTTTTTAAGCTGCTGATTTTGTATTATCATTATCCGGCTGTTCAACTTGATAAATATGATTAATTGCAGACTAGCTTCTGTCAGCGGCTTCGCCCTCATGAAATTATTCCAAGGCCACATACTCCTGATATAAAAAGATCATGTAAAAATATCAGAATTTTACAGAAGTATATGAACTTCCGTTGCATATATTTTGAAACTAAAATGTTAAGGTATATTTTTGTTGTCTTTACACAAAAGTATGTTTCATCTTCATTTAAGGTTTTTGAGTAGTTTTACTTTTTACAGTTTCTATTTTCCTATGGTTTTATTCAATGGTATGCGTCAAACCGTCAAGAAAGATAGAAAAAAGTTTATTAGCGCCAGCTAATAAACTTTTTCCTATCTTTCTTCTTGTTCTTTCTTCACGTTTGCGATTGAATATTTTGATATATAAATTTTGCGTAGATATCAGCCATTTTGCATTTTAATCAAATAAATATTTTATTTTGATACTTCTGTTTCAGATTTCCAGTACGTATATCATAGGAACTGCAAGTTACTTTTGTACCAAGACTACACATGCCACTTCAAGCACCGGTCTCTTATGGAAAGAACCTCCTATTGGCACTGCAGAATAAAAAAAAACAAAGTAAATGTACTTGTAGATGATTATGGTACAATTGTACCTGGTTACAAACAGCATCGTCATTGCCCACAAAAATACATAGTCAGGGATGGACAATATGCCAAACATTAATTTTCTTTTGTACAGCTTTATCATTGTTTTACTTGATTAAATAATAAATATATAATACATACTAGCTGACCCTCGGGGCTTCGCTCCCGTCAATTGCCTACCTACCCTGGCTACCCTGCCTACCTTGCCTATCCTGCCTACCATGCCTACCCTGCCTACCATGCCTGCCCTGCCCCTACCCTGCCTACCCAGCCTACCCTGCCTACCCTACCTACCCTGCCTACCCTGCCCCTACCCTGCTTAGCCTGCCTACCCTGCCTACCCAGCCTACCCTGCCTACCCAGCCTATCCTGCCTACCCTACCTACCCAGCCTACCCTACCTATCCTGCCTACCCTGCCTTTCCTGCCTACCCTGCCTATCCTGCCTACACTGCCTATCCTGCCTACCCTGCCTACCCTGCCTTTCCTGCCTACCCTGCCTATCTTGCCTACCCTGCCTGCCCTGCCTACTCTGCTTACCCGGCCTACCCTGCCTTTCCTGCCTTTCCTGCCTACTCTGCCTATCCTGCCTACCCTGCCTACCCTGCCTACCCTGCCTACCCTGCCTATCTTGCCTAACCTGCCTACCCTGCCTTTCCTGCCTTTCCTGCCTTTCCTGCCTACCCTGCCTACCCTGCCTACCCTGCCTACCCTGCCTACTCTGCTTACCCGGCCTACCCTGCCTTTCCTGCCTTTCCTGCCTATCCTGCCTACTCTGCTTACCATGCCTACCCTGCCTACCCTGCCTACTCTGCTTACCCTGCCTACCCAGCCTACCCTACCTATCCTGCCTACCCTGCCTTTCCTGCCTACCCTGCCTATCCTGCCTACACTGCCTATCCTGCCTACCCTGCCTATCCTGCCTACCCTGCCTTTCCTGCCTTTCCTGCCTACCCTGCCTATCTTGCCTACCCTGCCTGCCCTGCCTACTCTGCTTACCCGGCCTACCCTGCCGTTCCTGCCTTTCCTGCCTACTCTGCCTATCCTGCCTACCCTGCCTACCCTGCCTACCCTGCCTACCCTGCCTACCCTGCCTATCTTGCCTAACCTGCCTACCCTGCCTTTCCTGCCTTTCCTGCCTACCCTGCCTACTCTGCTTACCCGGCCTACCCTGCCTTTCCCGCCTATCCTGCCTACCCTGCCTATCCTGCCTACTCTGCTTACCATGCCTACCCTGCCTACCCTGCCTACTCTGCTTACCCTGCCTACTGTGCTTACCCTGCCTACCCTGCCTACTCTGCCTACCCTGCCTACTCTGCCTACTCTGCCTAACCTGCCTACCCTACCTACTAATTTGTATCTATCATCAATAGTTTTCTCAGCGCACGCCAAATAATGTATTTTACTGACAACATTTTGCTACCTTGGGTTACATTATTGCAATTTTCATAAGGATCTCTTTTTTTTTTGAAAATATTTTATAGCCTATGACACTCAGGAATAATGTAGCTTTCTACCGGTGCAAGAATTTTCAAAATCGGTTCAGTAGATCCAGAGATTACCCCTTACAACGTCACAAACTCACAAACTCACAAACTTTACCTCTTTATAATATTAGTATAGATTATATATTAATTCTTCAGATCTCTTTTTATGAATTTTAATACTTATAAAATTCTTTTAAAATGTCGCGCCTTTTTTGAAGTGGCTTGATTTTGTTTCTCTAACCAACCAACCGTATGTTTTCAACTTGACACACTGGGCTTTATTTTAGATTTTAAGTACACGAGTACAACGAGGAGCAATTGGTCAGTTTTACTACATAGAGGGTACACGTCTAATTTGAAGCACCAGTCATCTTTCAAAAGGGCTGTCCAGCCAAGGTATCAGCATTGGATGTTTCTTTTGTGACAGTTTAATAAAATATTGTTTGCAACGCACTTAGTCGAAAACTGATTTTTATTTAATTATTTTATGCACAGACTGCAATGTATTTCATAAACGTCCGTCGTTTCCTTCTACTTTATACTTACCAATTTTTATTAACGAATTCTTTGATTAAATATAATTTATAATGATCTGCTCCGTGGATGATGTGCATGCCTGTATGTGCGAATCTTGTTTACACAGGATCTTTTCTTAATTTTACTTTAAGTATCAATTTGTATTATAATTCGTAGAGGGGATTCAAATATATAAGTACTTTAATTTGATTAGGTAGGGACATAGGGACTTACATTTTTTGTTTAGTTTTTAGATAGGTACGCGCTTGACCTCTATATAACATTTTGTTCACGTAATTTATTTTTAAAGGACTTCTTTACCTTTTTGCCCTATGATAAAATAATCATTTTAAAGATATTATTTATTAAAACATGGGGCGGTATTTCTTTTTTTGACTCTTCTTATTGCTATATTTTTTTTACAATTTATTCTTTACCAATAGATTTGCCATAAGATTTTTCTTTGTTCCAGAACTCCCACTATCCTACCAGTTTATAAACACAAGTCATGGTTCGCGGTTAATTTTGGTGTATGGATTCACTTTCTGTCACCAGCGAAAACACGCGAGGGCCTGTACTAGCCATTGGCGATGCTCATCCAAACAGAGCAAGAAATGTAGAGCAACGATCATATTATTTGATGACAACACTATGACACATCACAATAATCCACCACCCGAGTTCATTAGTCGAAATGGGAAATATTTTAAAGTTTAACAGATATATATACATATTCATTTTGTCGACGTTTTATAAGTGCCCATGTAGGCCTATGTGAAATAAAAAAAAATTATTTTGATTTTTATACGTATATTAATATAACTGTACTCAGCAATATAAATATTATGTTCCCAAAGAACATAATATCATGAATAAAAGTTGTTTTGGATTTTATTGACAGAAAATGAAGTGTATACAACAGTATTTAAATCATTTACAATTATCTTTCTTGTTTTCTCTTTTTAGAGTGGTACAGATAGGAATGATACTTAAAAAATGTGTATAAAAAAATCGCATGAATCTTTTATAATCATAATTTTCTTATTTGATAAGAAAATTATGATCAAGTATTTTTTATCTTATAAGGGTTTGCTCTTGACTCTAGTCTAGGTCAGAGGTGACGAAGACAGAGTTTAGTTTTAGTCCTGTTTGGCCTCCCTTTTTTCTTCCAAGCCGCCCTATCCATGTTTGCCTGATTCTCTAAGAAATATTTTTTCTATCCTATCTGAAATATGTTTCTAATCTTTACACACTTAACAATCTTTACATAATTGGATAGTACATGAACTTAACTATACAATGTATGCTAAAAAGGGTAATTAATAATTTTATGTACATTTTAGTATGTATTCATGGTTGTGTATTATCTGTATGAGAAGAGGACTTTACCGTGCATTACGACAGTTACAGGCTGGTATTAAATATTATTGTATTTGTAACCAACTGAATGTAATGACCGTACAGTAAACCGCACCTGATTAGCAAGTATTTGACATTAATAGACACACACAGTAGTGACTTACTAATTCCGTAGCCGTAAGTGTATTTATTAAGAAAATTTGGAACATCGATATTTACAAGGGAAACGAGCGATAAGTATTTACTTAGTAGAAACTGACGCAATAAAGTTGTGACAGATTTTCAAACATTTACCTTTGCATTTGCCTCTGTGATTGGCTGAATCAATTTTCAGCAGCCCGTGTTGTATTTCTCATTCTAAATTTCCCCGATGTGATATTGTTTTTGTTTAACGATGCTGATATCAATTGAGTAGGCAAATATTTTTAATTAATAAAAATTCAATCAGAGTAATTAGAGAGTAAAAAGTATTAACTCAGTTATTTTTCCACTTTTCTGTTTTGACTCTGTTTTAAACGTATTCTCCTTTTCTATCTGACGACAGCTGAAACAAAATACAAAATTATGTTCCCACATGCCGTTTAAAACGCAAAGTTTACTTGAAAAAAATCCCACTCACAAACCTACTTTTATGTACTTTTAAGACGTTTTTTATATTAGCCTATACTGTCCCATTGCTGGGCATAGGCCTCCCAAGAATATTCTTTTCCTGAGCATTCTCGGACCAGCGCTTGCAGTGGGCGTCTAGGTAGATAGTGACTAAAATTGTGGAGACTAGGCGTCTCTGTTCGTAAGACTGACTAAGAAGTTTTTTATTTTTCATTTAAAATGTAGGCTTTTTCCGGGACTGTATTGTACAGGCTAACAAATAAAACGGATAAGCAAGTTGTTTTGCATAAAAGAAATTCAATTAAGTGATTCCATAATTAAATTGATTTGATTAAGAACCCACATTCATAAACAAGAAAAATCTAAAAATGGATGGTCGGCACTCAATCACGCAAAAATAGCTGAACGGATTTAGATGAATTTGCCACACATATAGTTTATAATCTGGATAGGACATAGGCTACTTTTTATCCTGGTAGTAGGTTCCCGTGGGATAATTCCCGACATCTACGCGGGCGAAGCCGCAGACAAAAACTAGTTCATTACAATACTGATTAATTTAAATTTATAAAATTATGACACTTGTTTCAGATTACCACGTGATAAAGTCAATAGAAGGCGCCATGAAACTTATAATGTACAATGAGTACACATTCTGTCATGCTCGCCTCGTCAAGAACAAAGGACTTCATCATTGGAGATGCTCGGCCTGTGCTCATAGAAACTGCAAAGCGAAATTAGTCCTAGACTTGAACGGAAAAATCTTATTTGTGCACGATTGCCACAACCATGAACCTCCTAAATATTACTATCACAAAGGTGAATATTTCAAAATGAAATGAATTATTAATTCAAAAATAAATTTTAAGAAATCATTTTGATAAATTAGGTAGATCAATGTGATTTTGTATACTGTGTATCCGGTGTCTTTAATTGTGTACCAACATGTATTAAATGTTATTTAAAATAAATGTTCATATTCTCTTATATTTTATTCTACCAGTATATTAATATACGTTCATCTTTTTTATAAAAAAATATCTGTTGCATATTAGTTAGTTTCGACGGGCTGTTGCCGCCACTCCACATCGAGCGCGTATTTTGCGTACTTCATTATAGTTTTTTTTTTTAACCGACTTCCCAAAAAGGAGGAGGTTCGATGTTCGACTTTAGGTTTGATTTTTTTTTTGTGTTTGTTCACCGATATCTCCGTCAATTGTGAACCGATTTTGTAAATTCATTTTTGTTTGAAAAAGTACATTCCGAAATTGGTCCCATTTTAATTTGGTGAAGATCTGATGAAGAACTTCGGAGATATACAACATAACTCTTCAATAAATAACTGCAAATCTCTCGGGATTGCTGCAATCGCATGTCTGTTTGTTGTTTATAACATTTCATAACATAACATCGCGCCAGTTCGCTCTTAAGGGGTAAGCAGATCTCTCATTTCACCGGTTATGTTCAAGTTTCATGAAATCTATTCTGGCGAAATAGTTCCCTTACTAACTTGCCTATTAGGTACGAACAACTAAAAAGTGAAAACTAAAAAAAACTTTTTGCAAAAAAATACTACCGACTTCCAAATACAAAACTACAAAGTGAAAAATAATTGAATTTTTTGAAGTAGGTGTCCATAACGAAAAAAAACGAAAGACACCGACTTCAAAAAATCCCTGTCAACGGCTAATTAGCAGACACAATAGAAATCACCATTGTCTTTCGCCGCTACGGTTATTTTGATAGATAAGGAGATTCATTTTCAGGGTGCCGAATTAATTTTCATTGAATTGAAAAAACAACTTAATTGACTCATATGTTATGTTTCATAACATTATATTGTAAGTTTGTGATGTTTATAATTATATTATTTACATCGTAATTATTGTCATTGGTGCGTTAGTATTCTGTATACCTATACGGTGGAAAGTTGAAGAAGGCCCCGGACAAATACACTTTGTAAACTTTGTTGGTCATAGAAAAGAATAGAATATACTTTATTAATAAACCAAAATAATTAATATTGTGATTTTATTATATTTATTTATTTGTTTAGCCTCGCACTGGAACGCCTTACAGCAATTACACCAATGGAGCACAAACTTACAAATACACTATAAGTCCAGGTTTCCTCACGATGTTTTTCTTCACCGTTGTCAGCCATGTCCAAGATAAACTTAGAAAGTACATATGACTTGAAAAAGTCACATTCTCAGTCAGTTCAGTTTTCATCAGTCACAAGATCCTCTTGTGTTTTCTTAGTATACAGCTGTTTCATGATCTCCATGTTTTCTGCAAGTGTAGATATTAATATAAATAATACTATTATATCTAAGAGATAATTAATTTTATATATCAGCAAAATGTCAATAAACTATTATAATAATTTATTTAGATCCTCGTGTGTATTCTTAGTATATAGCTGTTTAATGATCTCGATGTTTTCATCAAATGTAAAAGGTTCTTTTGATTTTCATTATACTTCAACTCAGAAAACAGCCCATAATTCAACAGTATGGAGGCGCACGGTTGGCGCTGTGGTTGAGCGATTACCTGCTGCGCTGCTTGTCGCGGGTTCAATTCCCGCACGGAACAAATATTTGTATGACCTACAGATAGTTGTTCCGGCTCTGGGTGTTGTTTATGTGAGTTTATATGTTTGATAACGCACCCACGATACAGGTAAAAAAATTCTAGTGTGGGGACACGTTTTATAAAAAATAGTATGCTCTTATATCGGCTTCCGTTGACGTATTGTCTAATATTAGTGACAGCGGACTTAAGACCGAGACCAGCCGGTCGATTTTGTAGACATCTTACTGTGTTAAATTATATGAAGTGAGCCCAACCGATGCTTTGGATTGACTGCTCACTTTAAGTTCACGTCACACCTAAGATATCAAGGTGAGTTTTTATCAGAAAAGCAGTACAGTAACAAGTTGGTATTTCCATTACCTCACCTCGAGTATGAATTATTGCTTTTGTTTCAGAATACAGATTAATAAAAACCACACCGGGCAGGCAGTTTTTAATGAACAAAGGCTACATTTTTTCTCTATATCGCACCGTGAAGAGTGGCACTCAAAATTGGAGGTGTCCGGCACAAAACAGAAAAAATGCAGAGGAAGACTAGTTCTTTACTCTACAATACTTTACTCAACACTGTTCCGTTGTTTTTAAATTAGGTTTTTACCTATGTTTGCAATATTTGTAATTATGTGAGAACCATGTTCCTATTTATCAAATTAATGAATTTACCTTTTAATACTTTATACCTATACTAAAGCACTTTATATTATACTACTATAGTATAAAGTGCTATTCTGGGTGCATCGTCCACACATATATGAATTTATTAATGAACTTATGTAAATATTGTAAACCACATATTTAAAAAAAAAGAGTAAGTATGGAGTTTCTTGTGCGTTCTTGTCCATAACAAGCTACATTTCCGAATGCACGGTAGAATAAATTTTTATTATGTGTAAATTTTACGACGTTCAAAAGTGCCGCTTAATGGCCTAGTTGAAAAAAATTTTTTTGACTTTGACTTGATAGTTATAGGAATATTTTTTCAGCCAATACTCAGCATTGTTATAAGCACCACCAGAATATTTTATTCCTAATGGGAATTATGTAAAGTTGTAAAATATGCGTTTTGTATCATGTTAACTTTTGTCAATAATTTGAATTAAAAATATACATCGCGTTGATTATTTTTGTACCTTGAATTATTATTTTTAGACATCACCACAACCATCCACCCTTTTGACTTAGGATTCAATTCTCGAAATTTAAGTAGAAAAACTTAGCCCGTGTTACCCCCCAATAATAAATTTTACGATTTATTTGTATTATTTTGGAAACAGTATTCATTAACATAAAAACCGGCCAAGTGCGAGTCGGACTCGCGCACGTAGGGTTCCGTACCATTATCGCAAAAAACGGCAAAAAAATCACGTTTTTTGTATGGGAGCCCCCCTTAAATATTAATTTTATCCTGTTTTTCGTATTTGTTGTTATAGTGGCAACAGATTTACATCATCTGTGAAAATTTCAACTGTCTAGCTATCACGGTTCATGAGATATAGCCTGGTGACAGATAGACAGACAGACAGACCGTCCGCGGAGTCTCAGTAATAGGGTCCCGTTTTTACCCTTTGGGTACGGAACCCTAAAAACTACCGTTGGGTAAAGTAAACATATTTTTGACAAAGAATAATATAATATAATAATTCGTATTGTTTTAGAAATCAAGGGGATAAGATTTTTTCTGATGAAATCTTGGTGAGAAAAAATTAACCCGCCTGCTTAGAGAGCGCAAAAATATGCACATCTTCATTATAACATGTAAGATGCACGCCTTTTTTAGTTCTGGAATAAATTTCTGCCCAGTACTGGACGAATGGAACATAAAGAAAGTATAATTATGAAGCAATCAATAGCTTATTTGCGAAAACACAGGACTGTTATAAATTTCTGCCGTCGAAGCCTGTCCATTTCAATCATAAAGACTATAATAACAGCAAATTTGTGTGATTGTTATAAATGTTCTTAAAGGTTTTAGTTAATGTTAATGCTTCTTATGTTTTTGATGATTTCAGATTACGAATTAGTGGAATCCCGTTCTGGAAAACAAATGATCCTGCTGAAAAGTTACACCTATTGCCAATCTCGCAAGTTTCAGAAAAAAGGGACAAGCCATTGGACGTGCTCCTCGCACAATAGTAAAGGCTGCAAGGCAAGGCTGGTGTTAGACAGCAATAATGTAATCGAAATCGCGCAAACTGAACACGATCATCCACCGGCAAAATATTGTTTAATTGGGGGAAAGTACATCCGAATATGAAAAGGTTTGCATTTAGAGGCAGTTGAGCTTAGTCAGTAATTAGTGTAAATGTTATGGACCAAGTGATTAATACGGCATTATTCATAATGCCCGGGCAATTTGAAAAATGCCCAATATGAGTCAGTCTGTGACCGGGCTTTCTGAATAACGCCCATTACTTATTAGGACGGGTATTATAAGATGTGTTTTTTTTATTATTTATTGCTAACATTGGTTTTGTTATAGAATTGGTAAGTACGTTAAGCAGCAAAGCCTAACCTAACCTATCCGTGTCTGGGTGCCCTAAGGTCCCGAGCTCGCTTCGATCGCTCTTGGACTAATTCATTGCCATAATTATCGAATTGCCCAAATTGCCCAACCGTTACGTAGTAATATTCATAATGACCAGACAATATGATAAATATAGATGTTTAAATCAGTATTTAATACATTACTGGATTTAACTTGATTACTAATATTATACATAGTGCCCTAATTAATCACTTGGTCCATGACATATATACTACATGTATACTTACCTAATTGCATTAATAATAATGATAAGTTTAATAATTACTCACTTTTCATTTACTTACTTTGAGGGAAAAGTCAGTAAATCAAAGTCATTCCGAGAAGCAAAAGAAAAGAACTTCTTTGTTTAAAACTTGGTTGTCAGGCTACTGCTCTGTTCGGCGTCCACTGCAGGTTTCAAGTTATATACAGAAGAGACATAAAACCATAAAATTTTGTCTGTTTTAATTCAATTTGTTTACCTATAACCAATAAAGTATTTACCTGATACATGCATTTTAATTGTACGTGCTTATGCAATCCGGAACCATCCCACAAACTCGTCAAAATAGAGTTACGTATACAGGAGGTCTTTAAAATACACCTACTACAATTCCAGTAATTTGAATTATTTTTTATTTTGCAATTCCACTGGCTACGACTAGCTTAAGAAACAGTAAACCCGTCGTGAAGACATCCAGGTTCTATATTACGCCAGATATCCAGAAATGGTTAGGATTTATAGATATCATTCTGAACGTAGTGTGGACTATTGTCGGTGGTGGAAAAATGAATTCTTAACAGAAACTCCGTGTGTCAACTTTTTGCCGAAAGTTCTCACTGGTGGGTCTTTTCAGATGGCTGTTCTTCACCAATCGCTTAAGCAGAAAATGATCCAGAGCCACAGTACCGTCCAGCATCTCCAACTTCAGCAGAACGTGATGAACTCTCTGGAACAGTTCAAAGAGATTTTTGATTCGAAGCTGAATCCGCCCTCCTAAACTGTTGATTTCATGCGGTCTGCTCGTGGAAACTACACACTACGTTATGCAGATTCCGATAGATCAACGAGATCGTTGGCTAAAAATAACATTTTATTTGAGTTTACGGAAATTACACACATCAAGAAAAATCCAGCACAAACTGAGTCAAACAACAAGAAGTTTTACCAGACTAGACTAATTTACCTAGTCGTTTCCCAACAATGTTGGAGTCTTACCGGATGCAGCTGAATACCAGTAATTTACTTGAAGCAATTGATCTGATTAGTAACTGGGTAACATCATATCCCTGGCAAACTTAGCCAATCACATTTATTTTCTAATATTTAATATCTTCCCGATCACATTTATTTGTTTCGATGTAGCACTCATCAGTCAAACTTTATGGTTTAGTTTGGAATATATGCCTTTACGTTTATTGGTATTTTTATTGAATGAATTTTAAACTATAAGAATAAAGCGGCAATTTTTTTATATTTTTATTATTATTGATAGGCTCGCGTTTGACCACTATCTCACCTAATGGTAAGCGATGATGTGGTCGACGATGGGGCACGCTTGCCTAGAAGTAACCTTTTCAGTCTTGACTTAAAAACTCCCAGGTTGTAGTTATCAGGAAATTATTTAATTTCTAATTTTTGAACCCAATGAAAAGAAACAGTTTACTTTTATTCTTTCAGTGTTCTTCTTAACTCCAAGAGGGGAGCACGGGATGATATATAAGAACGCAAAGTACTACCAACAGGAAGAGAGTTTAGGCATAAGATAGAGGTGTACCAAGAGAGGATGCAAGGCCTTTACTACGAGTCGAATGGAATTTTAACAAGAATGCACGAAGAACAATAACATTCACAGACTCAATATAGAAAGTCATAGACCTGTGTCATATTACTAATCTAGCTACTATATTGATATAATATGTGTACCTAGTGTATCTTTAATGATGTAAAAGGTCTCTCAGAATATTTTTCGCTTTTGATACTTAAAAAAAAACACTAGAATTAGTTCAAACTCCGTTTATTTACTGTTAAATTAAAGAGCAGTTTTTCATAACTCTATCCTTATGCTAAATTAAAAATCAACCTAATTGTTCATAAACGTTATTTCATTAACACCTCTTTGGCCGCATAGTAGTTGGTGGCATGCCAGCATCAACGACATTCATTGTCAAACTCTTGTTAACGCCTGCATACCTGTGGTAATAGTACTTAGCAGCGTGGTACGTTACGATGGAATATTTCTCGTCGAATGATAAGTTTTTTGGCCAAAGAATCAGCTTTCCCATTCAATGTGGCAATGCTGCCAATATTCTACACTTTCAGAAATACAGTGATGCGAAAGAGTACTTCGACGTGTAAAGTGTGTCTTGCTTTTGTATACGTACATAGATAGGTTTAGTATAACTTAGTATGCAAAAAGTTTAGAGCTATTCTTTAAGTATATACATATATTGTTACTAATTTACACCTCTTTGGTATTTTCGTTTATCTGTGTCTTTAAATCCTAATGTTTATATAATTTATAAATTACTTCTTTTCCAGTTAATACAGTCGAGTTAGTGCGACACAACATAGACCAGGTGGCGATGTACAATCAGGACATGTTCAGCTAGGATCCATACCGTCAATGACATCATAATATATGCTCATGAAGTTCACCACCATCCAGTGAGACGAACTCGCCATGGCTGAAACGCTATTATGATTCGTATTTTTTTAGATGCTAGAACTTTTTAAAATATCGTAATAACTATACTTCCGGAACAAATGTAACTATTGACGAGCAATTACTTGGATTTAAAGACTGATGTAAATTTCGTACGTACATACCCAATAAGCCTGCCAAATATGGGATGAAAATTGGAATGATAGTGAAACTTATTAACGCCATTCCTTATCGAGGAAAAGCACAAATACTGACGGATTACCATTGGCTGAATATTTTGTGAAGGAGTTGACTCGCAGTATCCACGGTACATACAGAAATGTGACAATCGATAAAAGTTTCACGTCAATACCCTGAGCCAAAACCTGCAACTCGAACCGTACAAACTGACTATAGTTGGGATACTACGTGCAAACAAAGGGAAGGCGGAAGTTGATGGCTTCCACGCCATCTTACGCAAGCGACGCGCCACTATGATTCGCTGGGTGCGAGGCAGCCAACAGCATACTGAAAACTCTAGCAGACAGGTGGCCTACATGCCAGTGAAGAGTACAAATATAAATAGTGTAACTGGTAGTTATAAGTTATAATAACACTAGTTTGTCTGGATTTAATGAATGAATTAGAGTTTTCATTTGAATTTTATAGTTGGTTTTTAAATTTTCTGTCATTTTAACTTTGTGTATCTTAGTATCATGAAATTTTATAATTGGACATTTTAATTTTGTTTCATTCTAGTTTTATAAATTTTATTAAATTTTAATTTTGTGACATTTTAATTTTTTGCAAATTTTAATCAAAATTTAAAATTGTGTCTGTCTTATTTAATTTATACTTGGATTACTGTAATTATTACTCTATATTCTGGACACCTCATTGATTTGTATTTTGTTTTGTTTCAAATATTTTATCGTATTCTTTCAGCTGTTAACTTATTAACAACATTTTTAATTCCAGGAAAATATATTCTCTCGGAAAGAGGGCACAGGTTACTATTCCTGAATGGATATTCTTATAGTAGACATCAAGGGACTGGAAAGAAGATCAGGTGGCGATGTTCAAAGAGGTCTTGTTACGCTAAAATTGTTACCGTAGATGATGTCATAGTGAACACTCATGAAGACCATAACCATCCAAAGAAAGATATCCAACAAATACCATTTAAAGAAAGTTATTATGAATCTTCTTGACTGTAATAATACATTTTACGTAAAAAATATAAACTACTAGCTGTCCCCCGCGGCTTCGCTGCCGTCAACTGGCTACCTAAGAAGGTAGGTAAGTAGGGTAGGGTAAGGTAGGTCCTTACCCTACCCTACTTACCTACCTACCTACAAATCTGTATCAAAACTCGTCGTGTCAGTGAATAAAAACGGCCGTTGTTAAATACCTAAGACAGTGCATTAATAGTGTTAGGTTGAATATCTCAGTATGCATAGAATATTGTGACATTTCATAAGAGTTTAAATAAAATTCGAAACCTAATTATTGATTCGTATTTTTTTTTACATTAATTGCGCTACAAATTAAGGCGCTGGTTATATAGTGCTGTTAAAATGTACTTAGAGATGGATTTACTTACAATAAAGTACGTTACTATAATTAACATCTAAATAAAAATGATAAAACACACATCTACTCCTATAATTTTGACTGTACGTGGCTTGTGTTATTTATTTAACAATTAATGTAAACACAAATAATAAACGGACAAGAGGAAGGAACAGAAAAATAGGTACAAAAGTGATTAGCTTATTTCTACAGAAAAAAAGGCACAAAGTGATATAATACGCGAACAATATTGTCGAAAGTGCCAGAAATTTATGCTCGAACACGTGACATTTCATTAGTCCATGTCTATCCTGTACATTTTAGAATTTTGACGATTGTTAACCATTGCAGGATGTTACTTTGTCTAGAAGGCAAGGTTTCTTTAGTAAACTTTCAATTTGATAATTTTGCTTTTATAAAATTATTAAATAATTCCTGTTTGCCTATTTTTTATCAATAACGTCTAATTACAGATTTCCAGGTCTTCACCCAGTATTCTTTACCAACAGAAACCTCCTAGGATAGGATCCTCATGATTGGTGGGAATAGGTATAGAAGAAACTGCGCAGGAGATTCTTTCAAGATCCGATGGAGATGTACCAGTCATGCTAAATACGGATGCAAGGCGGTAGTCCACACAATCCAAGATTATATTGTTTATTTCTTAGATGAACATATTACTAGCTACGAGGCTTTCCTTCTAAGAATATAAACAAAAATATTGTACATATAAACTGTCAAATAACAACATTAAAATTACAAGTAAGAACATCGCTCGCCGACTGATTGACACTGTGCGTGACCAGAGGGCTGGCTTATTCTTTGTGCAAAGAATCTCTAAAAGACTTGCAGCATCGCCACGTTGAATGGCAATATTGCCAGTCGTCTGGGCACGTTCCGGCATAAAAGCAACGTGAAGGAGTACTTCAATGCCTAGCTGTACCTTTTTTTTGTTTATAATTATAAAATTAGTTAGGTTCAGTGTAAGTTAGTATAGCTTGTTAAGTATTGTATCGTTGGATCGGGTTTGGGTAAAAAAGCGCAAGATCCCAGTACACAATTGGTTTATTCCGCTAACTCTCACTGAAACACGTCAGAATGAAAAATATCAAAACGGTTGAAATAAGGGTGGTATGTTAAATAAGGTTGTTGGTTGCAATTGGCTGTTCAAATCTAACTTAATTAAATATTTCACGTTGAGGGTTGAAGAACAAAATAATGGAAACGGAATGCCTTTCGCTCGGGAGGGGCGCAGGCCAGCCAGCCAACTCTACACCTCGAAGCTCTGCTTCAGGCAGCCTCAGCTGGGTGGACAGTCAGCCTTAGCCGAACAATCGGTCCTAGCTGAACAGATAGCCATGGCTGAACGGATAGCCCCAGGTGAACGGATAACCCCAACTGAACGGTCGGCCCCAGCTAAACACCTCCTGAAGTTAACAGAATAAGCACTTCTTAGAAAATAAACTTAAATTATACACATAATTTTCATGGTTAAATTATTAACCTAAAACTCCATACCCAGAAATCAATAAATCTTATCTTACCTTATACATTGATCTTACACATGGTTTAACATAGACTAAACAAAATTAAAGACAATCCACGACATTCCACAGATTGTTGGCATTAACTACAAGAATATTCTTGCCGGAACATTCCGGGTGAAACCATGTCCATACTGCCCATACATCACAGCATGACATCACACAACACAACACATTGGTACTCGCCCGGATTTGAACCCACGACTTCAAGCACGATAGGCGAGGTCTTAGCCACTGGGCCACCATGACTTAAATAAAGCTTGGTTAGGAAAATGGTGTTAAAAAAAAACCCAATGAAAGTAAGTAACTTATAGAGATAAATCTTAAAAATCCTTTTTTGATTAATTCGTGTACCTACTATAGGCTGTACAATATATTTTTCTATCTATCTTAAAAATCATATTACCTTTGTATCTAATAGTTAGCTGTAATAAATGAAGTAAAATATTAGATAAATAAAATAGATAGAAATAATAGATAATTACATAGAATAGATTCAAGATAAATAAATTGAAATAATAGTTTTTTACTTTTGTTATAAAAAAACTTTTTTGGTTTACAATAAAGTATATTCTATCAAAATTACATGATTTTGTAAATTAAGTTTTATTTTGATACCTTATTTTGTATCTTTAATACAATAATATAATTTTTGGTATTTTTTCAGCATCATTCGTTATGTCGCGACGTGGTAAAACTCTCTTACTCATGGGAGGATTCACGTTTTGCAAGCAACTCGTGTCGGGGCCAAGATCAAGATGGGTGTGTTCAACACACAACCACAAGCGATGCCGGGCTACTGTTCATACTGTGTGTGATGAAATTGTAAGGGTTAATAATAATCATGTGCATACGTAATACTTAATTATAATATCCTTTAAAAATGTCTCACTACTAAATTAGTAGACTTTTTTTTTAGTTTTTAGGTTAGCTGCCAATTAATAACGAATTATCTTGGATTTAAGTTTCGTTAGTATTGTACTAACCGATAAACACAAATATCTACTACAAACGAGTAAGTTATTAAATCATTTAGGTTATAAATGGCCCTAGTGTGGGCAAAGCCTTCAAATATATTTTTCGAGTGAGGATAGGGTCTTATATATTATGTTTAATTAGAAAGGCAAAGGAATATGTTATGTCATACATTTAGTATTCATAACTGCATATGATATCGCTTCCTTTCACGAGCTTACAAACGTTTTTTATCTGAAAATTATTATTTTGTGTTGAAATTAACAATTCATTTTTGAAAATAAATTGGGAACTTAGGTATAAATAGTATTTTATGAAGTATTTGGTAATTTATGTGCTATTTAATTATATTTTGGATAAAATATACGCATTCAAATGATAGTTTTGTGACTTCAATCTCATGGAATATTGATTTTTTTTATTGCAAATGAAATGTTCAAACATTTATTCATTCTTATTTGTCTATTTTAGTACAAATATAAAACGTTAATTAAAGAAATAAAAGTAAACCGTGGCAGCATTTTATTATTCCTAAACAATTAAAATAATTTATAACATTTACATTTTTAATCGTATTATTTATCATATTTCTTACGAATTAAATTTATAAGAGTCTTAGGAGAATGAGTCGCATGTTCTAAAAGAGTTAAAGGAATGGTAGAAGAAAACGTGTTGAAAATATATTCAAACGTCGTATTACACTAGATTAAAGTTTTATCCCTGACGCACAGCCTATTTTACTTACTGAGGTTATTTTAAACTTTTTAGTGCTTCTCGTCTGAAACGCAGAATAAAACAATGAAAGTTCCAGATCTAAACTCGGTGTCTTTGCTACCTATTGTTTTTCGACATTGAAATCAGACAAGAAAGTTATTTTTGTGTGTTACATTGTAGCGTTTTATTTTTTGAAGTCAGTTATTTTTTTCTTAAACAGGTTTTCCTCTTTTTAGTTCTGGAATCTCCAATTTCCATCAAAATAATTTGTAGCCAAAGTACATCTCATGATAATTCCAATAAGCCCAAACTTGACTAGGATATATTATTTCATTTCGTAATTCCAGTACTATCTTCCGTCTTCATCATCAGATCAGTTAGATGGTACTATTTTCATGAGTACCATATATTTATAAATATTTGAAAAAGATAAGATATATTTGTTTTGTAAAACATGAGTGCAGTGCGAAGGTCTTATTATATTAACTATTATTAATATATTCTATATATATATACAGAATATATTAATATGTAGCTTTTAAGTCGGTTAACTATTCGAAATATCGTATACCCGTGACATACTTATTATTAAGGAGTTCCAGTGGCCACCTGTGGTCTTCTTCATCAGTTCCGCTTCACCAAATGATATTTTGTGAGTGCAAATGATTGTATAGTTGATGTAAATTTAAGCAAAATTGTTCTTATTTTTGAAAATCTTCCACCGTCGTTCCTCTTTAAAAATATAATTTTAGAAGCCTTGATGTTAAATTTTAATTTTTGATTCTGAAAACAAAGTATAATTCTGAAATTATAATTCAATTTCAATCACCATGACGGTATCTCATCTACAATAGTCCTGTCAGTGACGATTATATTATTATTATTTCCTTTATTTAATTTAATTTCTTGTTAACTAAATTTTTAAATATTTTTATAAAACATACAAAATAAAAATAAAAAATAGAAGCCTACCGGTATCGGGAACAGGGTCCAAGCTACCGGCGGTCAGGGCTCCAGAGAGAGGAACCTCCTAACAATGCGAGCCGTGTCCAGCAATACTGCTTTCTGGATCAGGACCTTGACCCAGCCGCCTAACGAGAGCCTCCTAAGATGTTGGTCGAGGCTCGTGGCTATTAAGCCATTGGCTGACTCGACTATCGGTACAATGATCGCTGTGACCATTTCACACATGTCGACAACCTCGCGAGCCAAGTCAAGATACTTGATTTGCTTATCTTTCTTCTTTATTATTATTATTATTTATATACTATTTTCAAATTCAGTTACCAGATTTGACCCACACATACTAACAAACTAATAAAGCAAGTTAACTAAAAGCTTGTAATGTGTATTTTTAGACTGTATTACTTCTTCCAGCACAACATGTTCTTATATAAAGAATCAAGTGGAGTGGAAGTAAAACACGACCGCGATGAAGCAAACCGCGTAGGCGTGGCTATTGTCGACAAACAGGAACCATTTTTTCAGCACCTGTCTCCGTTGAACACCACCTAAAGAGATTGTGAAGTGGGTTTAGACTAAGGCTCTAGACAAATTACTTCTACAAAAACGTGGCGATGGCGATTGAAAAAGCCGACCAAATGCGAGTCGGACTCGCGCAACGAGGGTTCCGTATAAACAGCTACACTCGCTTAAATAATTAGGTTAAATTACTGATGTTCATAAACAATGAAGGCAACGAACATTGCTATAACGAAGGAAAAAAACGCCTGTATCGTTTGATCGCGTTGATTTAGAAGTTTGACGGCTCTTATTCACGGCTTCAAGGGATTGCAGACCTGAGTATATCATAATAATATGAATTTGATACCTCCAGGTGATCCAGAGAAAAAGGTCTTGATACACGGACAGATAGACAACGAAGTGATCCGGGTTCATTTGTTTTCCTAAAGAAGAACGGAACCCAAAAATTACAGAATTGTATGGGAATGTTAAAAGCTATCCAAATTTCACGTGATCAATCCCTTACATTATAGCATTTCGAACATCGCCGTCACTGACGTCGACTGACACTTGTCTGGAGCCTGGGTACTCAGATTTACCCTTTTATACTCATATCCTCCTACTCGTCAACTTCTCGAATGATTAAATTGATACATGTGGTTTGTTATTTATTGACAATATCTAAGGATTTTTCTACTGTAATGTCAGCTGAGTCGAGTGGGGACACTGCAAAATGTCTTATATATGTGCCTTATGGTTTTTCAAAACGAAATTTGTTCATAGAACATTATGTGTTACTTATAAATCCTTATTAGCGTGGAAAATAAACACAAATGAAAGTAAACCATAATAGTTTTGATTGAACACGCCCGATTGCTATTGATATCTTTTAAATAAACTTGTTTGACCCGCTAACGTTTCAAATAGTTGTATTTATTTTCAGTTACATTTGTGATATCAAGGACGGGTAAACAAATGGTATTGCACAATGGCTTCACGTATACTGAAATGAAGGATAAACGATATAACACCCAGATCATCAGGTGGACGTGTTCTAAGAGAACGAAGTATCGGTGTAAAGCTAAGTTACGAACTCATGAAAATCAAATCATTTACTCTAAATTTTTTCTTACTTTAAATTTTAAATTTCAGTCATGGTTATGATAATCATATCAAGACCATGACTGAAATTTGGAGTAATAATTTTGTTAATTAAAGTGTTTTTACTTATGATAATATTGTGTTTTTTTTATATTACTAGATAGATAAATTAAATGCGTTTCAGAACTATAATGTTTATGTTTTTTAATTTTCCGTTTGGGGTATTTATATCCCATGATGTCAAATAGCGTGACAAAAAAAAAACAATGTTAGTTCACAGTTAAAATTGTCATGGAATATGTGTTACCATAATTGCTTATTCGCACCATGACCTTTGATTCCATTTTCTACCTGGTCTACACACAGTTTTTTGTACTTATTTTTTAGGTAAATATGCCAACAAAAAAACTAATCATTTTATTTACTACCTATGGGAAGAAACCTAATTCACTTTCTGCAGTAATAAGCTTGTTAGCAAGAGCACATTTATATTAAAAACGAAATATTACTAACCAATTCGTGTTTTGTTGCAGCAGTAACACACTCCTTTTTCTTCGAGAAATCAAATCAGGGGAATCAAATGCTGGTCATTGATGGGTACCGATACACCCTTATTCGGAGTTCCAAAATCAGTTTTAAGGATCGATGGAGATGTGGCCGTCACAGTCTTGGCTGTAAGGCTACTGCAGTTACTGTCAACCAGAGTTTGGTTATGGTCCATCGTTGGCACGACCATCCCCAAATGACCAAGAATAAAAACAAGATAAATTAGTATTTGAATACCTCAGGCAGGCACACAATGTATTACTCGTATTAGGTAGCTTTTTTATTCATTTGGTAGGTCCGCGGGTTGATCTAAGCCCGTCAGTATAATCGGGACTTGCAAAGAGACTTTTAATTAATACATTGAAACGAAAGTCCGAGAACAGAGCGTTCTTTTTTATTTTTATACAAGTCTTAATAAATATATCCCACCTTAGTAGATCTGACAGTTATTAATTAGTGTTTAATCAATATGCTTATTCTTTAGTTATACTCGTATATCCTACTACTATTATAAATGCGAGAGTTTGTGAGGATGGATGGATGTTTGATGCTCCTTCACGTAAATACTACTGAACGGATTTTGATATAACTTTACAAAAATATAACTTATATACATTGAAATAAACGTAGGCTATAATTTAAAAAGATATTAGGTGAAGTACTAATACTAAGAGGGCGGAGCCGCGGGCGGCAGTTAGTTCACTATATATTCATACTGGTAACTAGACTGATATTACTATATATTCTTAGAAGTTTAAACTGAGTATTTAATTTACTACATAAATACTTCCCTAAGTACGAGTATATTGAGTTTTATCCTTCAAACGGACGCGCGCTTATTTGAAACGGCAGCGATCGCACATAACTTAAAGTACTTTTGGAAGTTTTCAAGGATTGAGAGCATCGATTAAGCTGAAATTCTTTACAATTTATATTCACACATTATCTATTTTTGAGCTAAAATAGTTTAGTTTATATTAAAAACTTGTCTCAGTATTAAACAACATTCTCTGGATCAGGAACCAATTTTGCATATCTGATTTGCTTTTTTTCTCATTATTTCTAGATATACTTTTTCAATTAGTAATTTAAATAAAAAAAAACAAAGTGTGTATAATGAACGTTGGTCTAGCTTTTTTTTCAAAATCAGTCTGCTCTTCAAGTTAAAAATTAAAGGGCAGGTGCGCGCAGTCTTTTCGACGCCTGCGTCGAGGACTGAAAAAAGGCTTTTTGTCTCCCTCGAAAGGCGTGAAGAAGAATAGAATGAACTGGTTTTCGAGCATAGTGAACGAATTACAGACCACTAGAAATGAGAAATATTTGTGACTAGAAATCTCGTTTTTATGAACGAAAATGTATCGTTCATAAAGACGAGCTTTCTAACTACTCATCCAGCTGAATCAGGTCAGACTGCCGACACCAACGTAGTTGGGCAAAGGTTAGGCAGGCAGAGTTATGGATCCAAATGGAGAGGGAGGCCAAAGAAAAGATGGATCAATCGTGTGAGTAGTGATTTGAAAGAAAAGGGAGTCAGTGATTGCATGACAGTTAAAAGGACGGAGTGATAGAAGAAAATGAGTTGCGCTGACAGGATGATGATGAGGGAAGTTTATGCAGCTTTTACTTCCAGTTGTTAAATTATAATAACTTTTGCAGAAATAATTTTCGAAAACACTATCATATTTTAGAGCTTATGGTGTCTATGTGTGATATGATTTTCCGGTAAAACCTAACGTTTACCCATAATCACGGTAAATCAAGAATTTACCTCAGAGACTGGACTGGTAAATGTTAAAAATCGTAAACTCACACTATGACACGAAATGATGAGAACAAACATAATCAATCAGTCCTCAATTCCTCTCATAGATATTTTTTCAACTTTATCCCAGTCTCTGGGGTAAATCCTAAGATTTACCGTGTGATTGCTGGTAAAATCCCGAAATTAGCGACTATCTTAGATTGTTTTGGACTTTAACCATTAAGACTTGGTAAATATTAGGTTTTACCAATAAATCGCAGGGTTCACCATGTTTTGGGCTTTTACAGTAACATATGTATGTATAAACATTTGGTGATTTTTTAAAGAGAACTTCGGCTCGCTCTAAATGTATTTTCCAAGTAAACAAAAACATAGTGCAGCTTACAGCATCATAGAAGTACACTGCTTTTTACTGTATTTTTTTTAATACTTTAGAATGTTTTGTTAATGATTAGGTATGTTATAATTACCAACAAATAATTAGGTAAAGGCTTTTGCATTTAATGCATGAACTTATAATTATCAAATGAATTATTCTAGTCACTTCTTAAATAGGTATAACAATATTGTATTCAAGTCGCATTTTGATTGATCCCTCAAATAATTTAATTTTTAAATTCACACAGAGTCCTTTCAAATATATTAAAATATGTTTACTAGAGGACCACAGTTATTTAAAATCCCATGATTTTATTGTCGTGATATCTAAATGTTTTATAAGATTTTATCTAACTATCACGATAAGTTTTCATTACAATTTCTGTTTCACTACAGGCACTAATTACTTTTCTTCAGAATTTCCAAAAGCCCAATATGCTCAGTCGAATGTGGGAAATCCAATGTTGGTGATTGGCGGATACCGTTACAACTTGCAGAAGAAAAGTAGCGATGCGTGCAAACAACGTTGGAGGTGCAGCTGCCAACATTTGCGATGCAAGGCCACTGCTTTGACGATGGACCATCATGTTGTCATGCAAGGGGGAGCACACAACCATTAAGAAGATAAGAAGAGCAACAATATTACTTATTAATGCTTGTAGCCGGTGCATGTAACATGAACAAGTTAAGGTGCCTCCACCTTATGTAATACACCATAATGTGGTGCTTTTCCACCACACGTGCGAGTTAGTCGACAGTGTAATTATTATTATTGATGCTAGTGCACGACGCATGTTATATGCGCAAGTTTAGGTGCGTCCACCATAATTTATGATTAAACGAACTTACCCTAAGTGAAGTTCTATCATAATTATACGAAGTGCCTCGTCCGAAGAGATTAGTACCTGTAATTAATGATTATTATTTACATGTAGTACCGGCTACGGGAGGCTACTCAAATCACTATGTTTTAGAGACAATATTATTATATATATTTTTTTTTTTTTTCTTTCTCTGGCATCTCTGTGTCGGCTGTCAACTTGTCATTTAGTTTAGAGTTATGGATGTTTTATAGATATTTCCAGAACGCTTCTGAGTTATACCTTAGGGTTGGGGGGTGTTACTAATCTCTTCGGACAAGGCACTTCGTATAATTATGATAGAACTTCACTTAGGGTAAGTTCGTTTAATCATAAATTATACTTTGTGCCTCGTCCTCGAGATTAGTACCTGTAATTAATGATTATTATTTACATGTAGACTTTGAGAGTTAAGTTCTGGAATTATCACATACACTATGATGAATTTGTGAAGTAAAAGCTTTCTTTCTTTAAAATTCTTAATTATATTTTTATAGACTAACCATCATGGTTGTCCATAGGTTTCACACATAGATTCTTAATCAGTTCATTCAGATATGTTCTTAATTATTTGTTTTGGCAAATTTATTATTTACTTTTTTATTCTCATTGTTATAATGTTTATAGATTAACAATCTGAGTTGTCATTAGATATCAAAGGTTCATATTCGGTCATTTTCTTTATTATTATTCTTATCTTAATTATCTTTATTAACAAAATAATTTTTGCCTATTATTTATTGTCATAAAGTATTAAAGTTTTTTATAGACTAACAATCACAGTTGCTTTTGAGTAACATAGGTACTTAACCAAAATGTTTATATATATTCTTAATTATCTTTTTAACAGAATATTTGTTGCCCACTTAATATCAATATTAAGGTTTGTTTATAGAATAAAAATCATAGGTGTCATTGGAAAACTAAAGTTCTTAATTAACCATTCAGTTAATATTATACATATATCTGTTTTAACAAAATACAGTTTTGCTTTTTTATTACTATTGTTAGTTTCCTTATATACTGATACTCCTTCCTTATAAGTTAAAGTTGCTGGTTGTTGTATTAGTTAGTACATGTTAGTTAAATAAGATATCTTTAATCACAGCTAAAGATTTATTTTGCTAAATCATTTTGATCCTTTACACTAAAGGTCTTTTATAAAATTTCCAGATGTACTTGAGTTGTAACTCCAGCCTGCTGTTTTTAGTATCTCATAAATTTTCACACCTGGCTTTAGAAGTAGCAGCGTGGCGTGTGCTGTGAGCTAAATATATGTGTACCTACATCAATACTGCTAGTCTTTAAAGTACACTTAATCCAACGACTGATAGTCTGTTTGGACATTAATTTGGTATAGTTTCTTGGTGCCTAAAATAATTCTTATATGTTTATTAATGTAGGCTCCAAGGGTTTCAGCTGGATATATTACTGTTCTTTGTCTGAAGTATTGATTGATTTAGTTCATATATAAGAGATTTTTTGAGGTCTGAAATTTTGATGGTTATATGCATTGATTCTATTTGTATACTTTGATTTTATTTTTGACAGTTGTTCTAGAGACAACATCTCATTTGTGTACCAAATTCCTAATACTTCCAGAATCTGGGCTGTTTCCCAGGTGGCATTGTATTTTTGGCTAGGTTTATTTTTGACAGTTGTTCTAGAGACGACATCTCATTTGTGTACCAAATTCCTAATACTTCCAGAATCTGGGATGTTTCCCAGGTGGCATTGTATTTTTGGGCAGGTAAAAGGTAGTCTGAACACGCCCTTAAAATATTTTCAGAGTACATTAATGTTTAAGGTATTGTCAGTGATAATGCCAATTTGTGACAGTTAAGCATTTGTTATATTTTTTAATAGAATTAGAAATTTCTGTTAAGAAATTATATTACCATTGGTGTTCAAGATGTTATTATTATATTTCTAAAAAAAAATATACCAGTTAATTAAACATGTGTCAATTGTTTGAAAAAGTTTTCTGATAGAGATTCTATCATAATTTCTATTGATGATGGTAGTATGCTTCGTCATAATAGACTTCACTACCTACACACTAGACTCCGACAGCCAGAGTAAGGTTGGTATGGATTTTTCCCTTGCTGTGAGATACTTTATTATTTTCATTAGGTTTAAGTATGATCATCTCTAAATTATGAGAAGTTCCCAATCGGGCAGAGTTGGCCATGGTGACCACTATGATGCCCTTAGCCTTATCCATTATGATTTTTCGTAGATATTTTAATATGATTGAGGAATGGTGGAAACGCAGAAAAGAAAATTGGTTACATGTATATTGTAAAGGCATTCGGGTTGTCATATTTTTTGTTAATGTGACTTGCAAATAGGTAAATTTCAGAATTCCAAATTTATCTTTCAATTATTAATCATATGCATTTTCTTTTAGTTCCCATTCTACATCGGGATGTGACTTCTGCAATACAGTATCAACTACTATGATTTTCAGTCAACCTAATGTAAGGAGCGAAAATTAAATATAATGGTTTTCACACCAATGCCGCTGGCTAAGTTGAAGAGATGAGGGTAATGAACTCTACCCATTCGATTAATATTATATACTATATTGCTGTTGGGTTGTTTATACATAAGGGTATTTCACAATTATTGAATAGTTTACCAAATATTTAAAAAGACAAAGAATGATGCTAATAAATCCAATTAAAATTCATTTGATATTCACATTCCTTGTCTGACCACTGGCCCCTAGCAATCTCATCCCCACAGGCAGTCCCCCCCCCCCGAATGAATGGCATATGGCCACCATTCAGGGAATGATTGTAGGGATATCTATGTATTTTTCATAATTTACTTCACCTTGGAGGTTTAGGATTTTACACATTCTAGTTTTTTGGTATATATAAAGCCATCCATATTCAATAGTAGGGCACGCTGAGAGCAGTACCTAGTCCTACAAAACATATAAATTGTCAGATTTCATAATAGATAAGTTTTCTTATCTGTCAGTTATAAGTCTTTTATCAATAATATATATCCCAAAAATATACCAGTATTAGTGGGTGTAAGTTTGTTATTTACTAACTTGTGATTAACTTCTTAGTGTTTTCAATATTTTCAGTCAACAATTAATGGCCACAGGATCTTGGGTAATTTGTTGGCAGATTTCATGACTTTTGTGAAAATGTAAGTTGCAGTGTTTTACCCAAATGGTAGTAGACTGAACTTATACAATTTTCCAAGAGGGTATTCTAGATATTTGCTAGAATTTTTGTGATATTTTATAAGAGACTGCATCTTTAATGTATTTTATGTATGGCCATGGAACTATCATTTGATATCATTTTTAATTCTGTGCACAAGTCTTCAACTTTGAAACGACTAACATCAATGTACTTATTAAGGCTTTATTGCCATTAGGTTTTTGTCTTAAGAAAAACTTGAGACAAATTTTCCTTTTCAAGGCTGGCACTTAGATATTGCATCTTAGTGTTTTTGCAGCTGGGCTATCTTAAAGTGTTGTGGATACCCATGAAACCCTCAATCCATGATAACATGGTCTTATCATCAGTGATAAATTACCACTATTTATAAGAATTTATAAGCAACCAGGGTACCTTACTGAGTTTAGCAGCGTCGAGGTAGAGATGTAATGACCACTTAAAGGGTATTGTATGGCTAACTCAGGCTATAGACAGTCTCCCTGTTCTCCTGTCGCCCTTGTGGCGCTGGTGGAGCTTTCGAGTATTTTGCTTAGAATGTGTTGGGTTCTTTCTTGGCTTTGGGTGCTGTTGCAGCATCTGATTTAGAAGCCGCTTTACCAGCTCGATGAGTTTCAGCAAGTGTTTACCCGAACAGATATTTTTCTATCTTTGTGTTTTGAACTTGTCCTTAAGGTCCTTTTTTATTGAGCCGCAGCTAAATTTGCATCTAGTAATTGAGTCACAACTCACAATGTTGAACTTTACTTATGATGCGAGTGGTATCCATTATTCAACTTAATAGATCTGTATCATTTTCTTTTGTATCCAGTACTTTGGATAATGTTGCTCCTAGGATGGAGATGGTGCTGAATAGTCTTTGTTTTGCTTCTATGGCCTTGTTTATCAATAATTTGGCCATTTTTCTGTATAGCATAAGAGCCCCGAGTTTTGTCACGTTCAATGTCAGCGGTTATTTTCCCTGCGCAAAGAGCTGTAGGGAAAATACCCGCCTGTGGTCTCTATGGAAACAGGCCTCATGTTCCAAGATGTTCCAGACAGCTGGCCACTTCCTTGTGGAGTTCGGGCCCATCACCATACTCTGTGTTCAATGTTGGGTCAACCCAATGAATTTTGAGAGCGTCTGTGTGTTTCTGGCCTGGAATTGTGAGGAAGATCACTACTGTTCGTGGTTATTTTGGTATTTTCTTGGTCATATTCGACTTTAATTGTTTCCATTTCATTTGTGGCATCGTCGTCTAGGACTTTGCTTGGAATGATTACAAACCATTGTTTTACTGCCGGTTGATAACCGAGTTATAAAATCTGGTGGGTGTAGCAATTCCAAAGAATTGAACGAAACCAGTGAATTATTGAATGTTGTGAGACAGTCCAATGATCTGCTCGAGTGCATTCATTAAATTCGTAAAAGAATTAAATTATATTTCATGATCTCGTAAGTATGCGGTGAGACAGCCCGATGGCTTGCCCGAAATGCATTATTCGTTTGAGAATTATTGAATGTTGTCAGACAGTCGGATACTCTGCTCGGATAAGGTAAAATAATTAAATTATGATGATCTCGTAAGTATGCGGTGAGACAGCCCGATGGCTTGCCCGAAATGCATTATTTGTTTGAGAATTATTTAATGTTGTGAGACAGTCCGATTTTCAGCTCGATTTTCAGCTCGAATACAGTCGTTAGAAAAAAGAAATACATTTCTTTTGATTGATAATCTCGTGAATATGCAGTGGGACGGCCCGATGGCTTGCCCGAAGTGCATTATTTGTTAGAGATGCAAAATAGTTGTAGATATATGTACAATTAAATCAAAATATAATTTTACAGAGTTAGGTACCTTGTGGGTCTAAATATGGCGTCGACTCTTGAGACGATTTTGTTTTACTTCGTTTAACTTTATGTCGAGCATGTTTTAAATTGTTTCCAGGTTTTTCATTTTTCACCTGATTCTCTCGTATTCCTCGGTTGACAATGATGTGTCCTTTTTGGCATTTTCCAACTTTTAAAAACTGTTCTTTGTATTTAAAAGTTTAGTTATGTGTCGAGTAGCGACGCACTAAAACCGCGAATGACAAGTTGACAGCCGACACAGAGATGCCAGGGACAGAAAAAAAAAAAAAAAATAATAATAATATTGTCTCTAAAACATAGTGATTTGAGTAGCCTCCCGTAGCCGGTACTACATGTAAATAATAATCATTAATTACAGGTACTAATCTCGAGGACGAGGCACAAAGTATAATTATACGAGCTCTTCACCATATGTGGTGCCTTTCCACCAGACATGTGGGACACTAAACAGTATAGCTAAACTACTAAATGTTGTGTCTATTTCCATTAGAAATAAGTGCAGTAGCGAAACGCGATACACTGCAGTTTTGCGTGTATGTAAATAATTTGTTGAACCCTTTTATCATCAAAGCTAAGCTAAGCTATGCAAATCAAATTATCGCATTCGTTGATATCATGTATCCCATGACACATGGCTGTTAGAAAGGTATACCTATACATATCCGCATCGCATACAGCTCGTATCTTGACGTCATACTCAAGTCACATGCACGGTCTATGAGCACCATAATAATAATATATTAACTAACCCTACCGCAGTATCTCTACGTTGACGTCATGGTGGGGCGTGCGCGCTTCTTCAATGATCCCTAGGTTTGTGCCGGTAACTGCTTCGCCGCAACATGTCTAGGGTGAGGGGTCAGTCTAAGAGAGATACAATCCGCAGGGCAGCTTTGTGTCGAGCTGGAGGGCAGTGGCGACCCCACGGACCTGATCTCCAGGGAGAAGTCTTGTTCATCATCTCTGGCTTGCCTTTATTGGCCGGTTGGAATGAAAACTGACGGGGCCCAGAGCTCTCGCCTCTCTCTTGCCTTAATTGGCTGGCTTGAGTGGAGATTCGCAAGAGCAAATGTGCTCGGAGGAAGGAAGTTAACCCAGTAAGGTGCTGGTAGGGATCTTGACCGTACATTAAGGATTGTCCTGATAGCCGTGCACCTTTTGTCGACGTTTTATAAGTGCCCATGTAGACCTATGTGAAATAACAAAAAAATGATTTTGATTTTGAGCCGTGGTATACCTCTCGACTCCTCAAGCACCTCCGGATATGTTGCCCTCTTGGCACTTCGAGACTAAAGTGCAAGTGACCCTTTATGGGGGCCCATTAATTGAGTGTGCCTGCCAATTTATAGCCGTTTAGTTCAACAGTGGTCGGGCAGGGGCCGGTAGTCTTCCTATAGTTTTGAGCACTAAACCTACAAAATCTATAGCTCAATACATTTTTTCTGCATAATTTGCAACAGTCCTGCACCAACCTTGGGTGCAGTTGCGTAGTGCATACAGGGATAATTGTCAGTTGGCGTCACATTTCCTGATACATGCCTAACGGGGCCTCTACGAGTTGTCTTCGGCTCCTGCCTGCATGCCTTTCAAAGGACCGGGACCCTAAGGTGCCGAGATACACAGAAAAAAAATATATTAAATAAAATAACGTATTTAATTCATATTAAGTAGTGTAAGAATATGCAGTCATTAAAGTTTAAACTCTTTCTCTATTTATTGGTGTGAATACATTCCATATAAATCGGGATATGTAAATAAGCTGAGCATAATTCTGAAGAGAAAGTGACACAGTTGGACTTATGGCCGATTCCTTTTACAAAGCAAGCTTTTGAAATGTTTTAGTTAATAGAAATTAGTTATGTCAAAACAATAATATATGATTATACGCAGTAGGCCATTGTATAGGTATTATTTAATAAAATAAATATTATCAAAGATTTTATAAAACAGTAGTTATTAAGTAAGTGATAGTTTGACGTTCTCTATCTTGTGTTAATTCACGTCCAATAAAAAATAATATAAGTATGCTCACCGCTCCCGACGTGGATCGCATACTAACATAAATAGTTATGTCCAAATCAATCATCAATATCATCAATACATATAATAAATCTGTAGAAAAGTTGTTTTTGTACATCAAAAATATTAAAAAAATAGTCAGGGTGTTAAAGGATAACTAAGAGGACCCATTTCCAGCATTATTGAAAGTTTATCTGTTTATTTGTGCACGCATCACGTAAAATGTACGAAACCAATGTAGATAAATTTCACACATAACAATTATGCGTAACTTGAAGTATTACTTCAAGTTACGCATACAGTTTTTGTTTCTATCAGAAGGTAGATAAATTTAAAGTGTTCAAGAAGTAAAATATCACAACATACGCAATTAAGATACTCGAACAGTTGAACTCCATATTCGATAGATGTGTTGTGCGTCATATGCATTGCACAGCGTCATTTTCTGAATTTTATTTCGGAAAAATAACACTAAACAAAATTGGCAGGTAGTCAAGGGATGTCTACCTAAATAAAAACAAAAACGTTGAATCAACTAAATATCTTCATGAGCTATTTCTGGTGTGGCTAGAGTAAAAATAATAATTCGGGGCCTAATGCAGGAGACAAAAAAATCGGTTTATGAGGTTTTAGGTCTCTAATCAAAATCATACTACTAATGCCAATGATGACGTTGCCACAGCCTGCTTAATATTATGTGCAGGTAGGTAAGTTGGGTAAGTAAGTATGTAGGTTAGATAAGGCGCAGGTAGGTAGGTAAGTAGGGTAGGGTAGGCAGTTGACGGGAGCTAAGCCGCGAGCACAGCTAGTATTGATAGATTATTCGGAGGAGGCTATTGTATAAATATTATATTAATAATTATTACGTAATATATACTGTTCTTGATGGAAATATTATTATATATTCCAAATGGAATTAATTGGTGTTTATTTTTATATTCTATATTATAAATTAAGATACGTTATTCTGGTCACTTGGAATTCTAGTCATCTTATTATCTAGTCAATGAATAAAATATATGTGGTGTAATATGTGTTTGTGTTTGTATCTAGTTGAAGTTATTGATTTTGATTTGGGCTAAAAAATACTTTAATACATTAATGGTAATGGAATAAAGGCGTGGCGTTATGTGTGTGCATATTATACATACCTGGAACCGAAAAATCAGTTTTCTTGTTAAGAATTGCCCAATCAACCTTCAAGCGGGTGCTCGCTCATTTGAAACGGTAACGGTCGCGCGTAACCTAAAGGGCCCATTGCAGTTTTAAAGGATTTGTTTTTATTTAATCAATAATTACACCCGTCATCAATCCGTCGACCACATCATAACTTACCATCAGGCGAGATAGTGGTCAAACGCGAGCCTATCGATAAATAAAAATAAATAAAATAAAACAAAAATTATTATGTATTTATATTTACACATTATCTAATTTTGTGCAAAAAGTATATTTTTTTATTAAAACCAAAATCATAGAAATAAACAACTTTCTCTGGATCAGTTTGCACTTTACCAATTTTGCACTGCCTGCATTTCTGTTTCAATTTTCTTGATTATTTAGATGTATGTCTTCAATTCATTGTTGAAATCAAATAAGATACACTAAACTGTGTATTATGAACTTAGTTCAAGTTTTCTTGAAAATCAGTCTTCCCTTTAAGGTAAAATTAAAGGGTAGGCGCGAATAGTCTTTTCGACCGTCTGCGTCGAGACTGAAGAAGCTTTTGTGCCTTGCGCGAGACGCGTAGAAGAATAGAATGGGGTGATTTTCTTGCGTGGTGAACAAATTACAGACTATTAGAAATGAGAAATATTTATGACTAGAAATCTGGATATTATGAACGAAAATGTGTGTGCAGTTGATTTGACACCGCGCGACCGCTTGAAGATTAAATAAATCAACTATCTTCATTCCTTATTAATATTTTCTACATAAATGCAGCAAATGTATAATTTCATGATTTCTATTTCAGGACTACCAACGGTTGCGCAGTTTGAAAGAAAACCAAATGGAAACCAAATGTTGGTGATACATAGGTACCGGTATAGCTTGGTAAAACAGCGTAGCAATAGCATAAAGAAGAGATGGAGATGTAGCATTCAGAGGTTAAGCTGCAGAGCAGCGGCTATTACTGTGTGAGATAAACTGGTTCATCATCACGGAGAACATAATCATTGATAAGTTAAAAAATACTTTTTGCAAAAAAATACTACCGACTTCCAAATACAAAACTACAAAGTGAAAAATAACTTAATTTTTTGAAGTCGGTGTCTTTCGTAGGTACCATTTTTTTGCGTTATGGACACTTCAAAAAATTAAGTTATTTTTCACTTTGTAGTTTTGTATTTGGAAGTCGGTAGTATTTTTTTGCAAAAAGTATTTTTAAATTTCACTTTAAACAGACATGCGATTGCAGCAATCCCGAGAGATTTGCCGTTATTTATTGAAGAGTTCTGTTGTATATCTCCGAAGTTCTTCATCAGATCTTCACCAAATTAAAATGGGATCAATTTCGGAACATACTTTTTCAAACAAAAAAGAATTTTCAAAATCGGTCCACAATTGACGGAGTAATCAGTGAACAAAAAAAAAAAAAAAAAAAAAACAAACTTGAAGTCGAACATAGAACCTCCTCCTTTTTGGAAAGTCGGTTAAAAACTCACATGACAGCACTCATTTAATGCAACCAAACACTACACAATTACAATAAAGGCATAGTTTAAACAAAACACAATACAAACACAATCACAACACACGACATAAATGAATATTAAAATCTATATATATATAAATGAATCCCTGTTTCCCTTGGTCACGGCATCACGCGTGAACGGCTGTACCGATTTCGCTAATTCTTTTTTTGTTGTGTTTGTTATTGTTAGGAGAAGGTTCTTATGAAAAAAAAACATAAGAAAAAAAAAAGTTACCTCACCTACACAAGTAGGGTAGGTAGGGTAGGGTAGGTAGGGTAGGTAGGGTAGGTTAGGTAGGGTAGGTAGGGTAGGGTAGGGTAGAGTAGGATAGGGTAGGGTAGGGTAGGGTAGAGTAGGATAGGGTAGGGTAGGGTAGGCATGGTAGGGTAGTTACCCTACCTAGATGAATGTTTGGGGTTTTTATGGCAAAACAAAGTTTGCCGGGTCAGCTAGTTTTCTTATAAAATTCTCAGATGTAAAATTGATTGTCCTCAATTACTAAGCAATTTTCGGTTTCGGGATTCTATTACATTCACCAGTCTGTACAATTTTCATCATATCAGCCGAAAGACGTCCACTGCTGGACATAGGCATCCCCCAAGCGTCGCCACATTGACCGGTCCCGTGCGTCCCGCATCCAGCGGATCCCCGCAACCTTCACCAGGTCATCGGTCCACCTGGTGGGAGGCCTTCCAACGCAACGACGCAACGCGTGGCGACCGCGAAACGGAAGACGTTGTACAATTTTAAGTGGCCAATAATAATAAATAAATAAAAGAAAAACAGGGAAAATCGATTCATCAAAATTGTAGAAATAGAGTTGTGATAAATTAATATAATTTTAACATCTATAATTTTATGGTATAATTTATAACATATTGGCTATCTCCAACTATGTACTTAATGCAGAATAATGTACGAGTATTTTTTTTTTCTTTTCTTATATACTTGCCCTGACACTCGTAATGCAAGTTCAATCTTAGATTGGGTGCCAGTGCTGTATAAAAAAATAGTTAAAATTCACTACTTACATATTCGTTTTGTAAAACCACATTTTGTCAGTTCCTATTATTGAAATTGTAATGCTGGTATATACAAAGTTCGTTATTATTCATCAAAATGGAATATAAAAAAACAGATAAAGAAATAACTGTTCAATCTTAATCAATAAATAAAAGTATTTATATTAAATTACCACTTACCTCCTGGGTACTTCTAATACATATCGATGCATGAATTTTTCTACTATACTTATAGTATTCGCATGTATTAATTCAGAAAAAATATTCACCTTAATTACCAGAATAGTACTAACAAAATTCTTTTGTTTTAGAAAATACTTGGAGTATCGTGAAGTCGAACGTGGGGAATCCGATACTGCAGATTGGGAAGTACCGTTACTGCTTTCAGAAGTCTCGCAGTGATGCTCGGAAGCAAAGATGGCGGTGCAGCAGCCAGCATATACGCTTTAAGGCTACTGATTACAGTTTACGAGACAGTGCTGACTCGTCTTGGAGACCGCAATCATTAAAATGCAAAAAAAAAAAAAAACAAGGAGATATCATTCCCTTTACTTACTTACAAATACATAGTTTATGATGGTGATGACTTATAAACGTTACCTACTAAAGTTAAGTAAAGATTAACGTCTACATAACCATACATTTCTTAACAGCTCTAATTTTTCAAAGGATGGAGCAAATATAAGCACATAAACGTGACAAAAAGCCAGTGCCAAGAACTCCATAGAACTTTTGTTTACTTTGGATATGTTCACCTACTTATAAAACTAACTGTAGACCATTCCAAGCAGGAATCAAAGTCATACAAGATGCAAAACCAATTGATTCGCGACTGCGTCATTTTCTCATTATACGTATTCCAGTCATCGCATTTAGTCAAGTTAAAAGATATATATGTCGCATCAAGGCTGGCCGATAGATGCAAACCATCGGGAAGTCAGGATGTACCCTTAAGTTAAGACATCGTGTGTGGGCAGGTCGTTGGGTACAATCGCGCAAATGAATCACAGAAATTATTCGATACACTGGGTTTATTCAAATATTCAGAGTTACAATCTTGCTCACTAATATTACGGATCGACACTGATTCTACGACGTCTTAACTTTGAGGCGGTCAGCACTCAACTGCCCTATTCCACTGTCCCCACCGCGCAAGCGCTTAGTAAAAGCGTGCCAATGCGCAGTTGTTCTTGCTTTGCCGCCAGATGGCGTGCTTGCGATTTGTTTTGACGTCCGTACTATTGACTAAACCCGACATATATTTAGGAGCAAAGATAATTCATAGAGGATAAATTACTAATGTATAGATAAACCGTTTTTATTATCTTTGAGATACACTCAAGCATACTGCACTACAACGGGGAGATAGCGTAGTTATGTGGGACTCCAACCCACTAAAACTCCACGGTGTCCTCCTGTGCCGCTTATGGCGGGAACACGGGAGCGCGTTAGCGGGGTGAACTCTACATCACCAGCGCACCAGAACACATTGCATGCCGTGACCACCCCAAGGATCAAACCAGCATATGGGCGCCAGACGACTCCCTGTATAGCACTCTTGGACCCCCTATGATGGGTCATGTCAGTGGACCTGCCACCTACCACTTTTCGGGAGGAGGGGAGGTCCCTATCCCCTGCGGCCCAACCGCGTTCGCCATCAGACGCAGACGGTGGCGACTCCGTCTAGGCCACGGAAGGTAGGGAGAGCGGCGCACCGCAAGCTGGCCTCCAACCCTCAGCAGCGATATCGTGTGGTACCAGGGACGTTCCAGACGACATCGCGGCCCTCCTCAGTTGCGATGTCCCATCTGTTACCAAGCGACAACGTAACCTACTTGTTGGCCGCTACGTCGTTTATTTTTGTAAATACATGCGGGATATCGCTTATCGATACAATTAAAATTGCGTCACGCCATCAGGAAGATCCCTCATATGGGGTATTGATACAAGATACAATTTAAAAAAAGTCGCCACGTATATTCTATCTTTGTAAAATTGCTTTTTTCACCCTTTATAAACGTAGGCTAGAGATTAGGGATGTGTTAGTACTATTGATCATCATTTAAATACCGCAGTGTATCGTGGTTAGTCTATAAGTAACTGCACACAATCTATAATCGTTAAGTGTAGCCGCAGATAGGTGAGTGCAATCAGTTTTTTTTTTGCATGCAAAATGATAAGGGTTTCATTATTACAATTATTATTATAATCCTCATGTAAAATAAATAAAATAAAAAACCCTTTTATTTCCTACTAATTACCTACTTTACATTATTGTTGAGTTACTTATCTAATTTAATTAATTAACTTCACATAACTAGTTTTTCTTCAATTGTTTTACGTATTACATTTTTTTTATACGCTTAACTAGTTTGTTTACATCTCTGCATTACTTATTAGCTATTAACTTATTTAAAATTACATAATATAGCCTAACATAATTTGGTTTTATAAAGTAATATCTGCAGGAACCCCATATTGGGTGAAGGCCTCCTCCAAAGATGCCCATTTGTCTCTGTCCTGTGCGGTCTGTTTCCAGTTTGAGCCAGCTGTCCTTGCAATCTCTTCATCCCAACGTGTCTACGGTCTTCCTCTGCTTCTTTTACCTGGAGGACCTTTCTAAAATGTCATTTTTAGGGACCTCATGTAATCACTTAATAATAATATATTAATCATATTCATATCTAGTCAGTGTACCAATATAGGTATCTACCAATTCAGTAAATTAAAGTAAACCTTATACAATAATTATTATTCAG